>ML782867.1:1097066-1123706 GCA_009831015.1 Picea engelmannii | reverse complement strand
ATAGCAGAGAGAAAACATTCTAATAATTTTGGATGAGCCAAGTAGTAGAATGGATGTTGTTGTTACAAATCTAGGGAAAAATCAAAACATATCAACAGTCAGACTGAAAGGTGAAGTTCCCCCTTTTTATATTTCAATAGAGAATCATGATGTAGTGCTTCATAATTGTTTGGTAAACACTGGACCAACAAATAACATTATTCCCCTAGCAGTAATGGAAGCACTTGGTATGAGCTATACTAGATATTATGAGACGGGTGTAAGCATTCATGCCATTGATTCTAGAAAAGTTCTTTCTTATGGATAAATTAAAGACTTTTATGCTTGGATCACAGTTGCCCCTCATATCATCATTGTTTTCACCATCATAGTGGTTAATCTTCCTCCAACCTATGGAGTAGTCCATGGAATATATTGGTCATAAATGATTGGAGGTTATATCATGAATGATGGTGGTTGCATGATGCTACCAAATAAAGATGGACCAATTCTCAAGGTGCCTCATGAAAATAGAAACCCCTTCTCTTTCAAGAAGAAAGAAAATGAATTGATGGAAGACTATGTTGATGCAAATATTGGAAATTATGTTGTGCTTGATTTAGAACAATCAGAAGATTTTAAAAGGGAAGAAAACCCTTTCACCGAATTTTGGACAATGTCATTCAATGGTGCATGTTCAAGTTTAGGGATTGATGTTGGAGTTGTCTTCAAAGGTCCTGATAAAATTATGCATTTGCATGCTATCATATTGGATTTTTTGTGCACAAACAATGAAGCAGAATATGAGGCATTGATTCAGGGGATGATCTTGGCATTAGAAATGAAAATTGAACATTTGGTTATAAATGGTGATTTTGAACTAGTTATAAATCAGATAACTCAAAAATACAAAATCAAAAAGGAAATATTGAAACCTTATGTGAAAAGAGTAAATGAAATAATGGAGTCATTTAGTTCATTTAACATATCTTTTGGTCCTAGAGAACAAAACCGAAAGCAGATTCTTTGGCACTTGTTGCATCATTGTTTAATCTAGATGATCTCCAGAATAAGAATAGTTTTCAAGTAAAAATAATTTTTAGACCCTTGATTCCTTATAATCAATAATATCTCCAAGTATTTGAGAATTATGAAGAGTTGAATGATTTCCTTGCTAATGAGGATGACCTTGAAGAAAGTAATAGCAATGTTTCACTTGTTCCAAAAAATTGTATCAAATTCGAGTATTTCTTTACAAGAGATGATCAAGCCAAAATTTTAAAAGAAGAAGAATATGTACGAAAAGTGCAAGGAACATAGAAGATAAACATTGGAATAGAAGCTCCCCTAAATATGTGAATATTGAGATTAATTGTACTCCAGAAGAAGTTGTTCAATGTATTGCATTATTTAAATAATATGTTGATGTTTTTGCATGGACCTATGATTATCTCAAGGAATATGAAAAATCAATATTCCAGCATGTCATACCATTGAAACAGGGAGTTGAGAAATACAAAGTTGAAGCCCTTGGTAAAGATAGAACTGGAGAAGTTGAAGAAAGTCAGAATCATTTTCCTATCAGGCACTTAGAATGGCTTTCCAATCCAGTAATATTGAGAAAGAAAACTAGAGAAATTTGTTTGTGTGTCGATTTCAAAGACTTGAACAAAGCAAGTATTAAAGATAAATATCCTCTTCCTAACATGGAATTTTTTCTTCAACAAGTTATTGGATCAGCTTGTATGTCCATGTTAGATGGTTTTTCAGGATATAATCAAGTATTAGTTGTAGAGGAGGACAGGCCTAAAACTACCTTCATAACACCATGGGAGACATATGCTTATGCTTGTATTCCTTTTGGCCTAAAGAATGTTAGAGATATTTTTCAAAGAGCCATGGACCATGCTTTTAAAGATATAATAGGGAATATTTTGGTTGATTATCAAGATGATCTCACTATCCATTCCAAGATAAGAGAACACATCAATTATTTAAGACAAGTATTTGAAAGATGGAGATTATATGGGATCTCTCTTAATTAAAAAAGTGTTTGTTTGTAGTTTTTGAGGGGAAATTATTGGGGTATATAGTCAGTAAGCAAGGATTTTATATCTATCCTGGAAGATTCAAATCCATTAATGAATTAAATCCTCCAAATTCAAAGAAGGGCGTACAATTATTTTTTGGAAAGATAAATTTTGTAAGAATATTTGTTCCAGATTATGCAACTATTTTCAAACCAATAAATCTAATGCTTAAGAAAAAACAAAGATTTGAATGGACTAAGGATATCCAAAATGCCTTTAATAATACAAAGCGTGCAATCACCACAACACCTATATTGATCAGTCATGATTTTAACAGATATTTTATCATATATGTTTTTGCTACAGAAGGGATCGTGGTTTCAGTCCTTACACAAAAAAATCTCAAAGGAGAAGAGATTCCAATAAGCTTCATGAGCAAGACTCTTCATGATTATGAACTGAAATATTCAGAAATTGAGAAACAAGGTCTTTCTCTGGTCAAGGCAGTGGCTCACTTCCGAAGTTATATTTTGAATTTTCATGTTATAGCATATGCTCCTTCATCTCCAGTAAAGATGCTTTTAAATAAAAAAATTAAGACAAGGAAAATCGGAAAATTGTCTGGATAAGATCCAAGAGTATGAAATAGAGATTACACCATTGAAATAAGTTAAAGGACAAGGATTATGTAATCTTAATGTAGATAATGATTCATTAAATGGAGAAATATCGTGTTCAATTGGGAAGCCTATGCTAACTTTAGAATGGTACAAAGACATTATTTTATATTTGAGATATGGACAATTTCCAAACAACATGACTCCCAAAGAGAGAAAAGCATTGAAAATGAATTCAAATCTGTATGTATTAGTCGTAGAAGTTTTGTTTAGAAGGAATCATGATGGAATACTTTTGAGATATGTAGATTCAAACAAAGCCCAAGAATTAATAAAAGAGTTTCATGAAGGAATTTGTGGAGGCAATTCCACACCTGCTACTACTGCCGATAGAATAATAAGATCATGGTATTATTGGCCAATGATCTTTAAAGATTCATATGCAATGGTAAGAAAATATTTTTCTTGTTAGAATGTTTTTGGAAAGATGAAGAAAGTTGCAATGCCTTTAAAACATGTATTGGTAGAAGAACCATTTGCACAGTGGGGACTCGATGTGATTGGACCAATGAACCCAAAATCAAGCAAGGGACATGCACACATTATTATTGCCACGGGTTATTTCACAAAGAGGAAAGAGGCAGTAGTGTTAAAAAGGATTGATTCTAAAGAATTGATAAGATTTCTCAAAAGAAATATTCTGTCAATATTTGGAGTGCCAGAAAAGTTCATCATTGATAATAAGTCAATCTTCATTGGATCAAAGTTTACCAAATTTTGTGGGGAATTTGGTATTATAATGGGACAATCTTCAAATTACTACCCCCATAAAAATGGATTGGTCGATTCTACAAACAAGACTTTGATCCAAATTCTTAAAAAGACAATTGATTCTAATCAAAGGAATTGGAATTTAAAATTAATTGATGCATTATGGACAAGCATATTGACACCAAAAGGAAGCACTGGGATATCTCCATATACATTGGCATATAGAATAGAAGAAAAAATCCCAATCAATCTAGAGTTAAACACTTTGACTTATGTTCCAAATATTGAAGACACAAAAGATATTTCTCCTTTGTGGAGAAGGCTAAATCGGATTTTAAAGTTAGAAGAAGAATGAATCGAGGCCTTGAAGAAAATAAATCACAGACATCATAATGTCAATAAATATTTTGATCAAAATGAAACAATCAAGAATTTTCAAAAAGGTGAATTGGTGTTGCTCTGGAACAAAGCTAAAGAAAAACCTTCAATGCATAAAAGGTTTGAAGCCTGTATTGGCCCTTACATCATTGAAAAGATATTGATTTTTAATTTTTACATGCTTAAAGATATGAAGGGGACAACATTAATGTTGTCGGTCAATGGAAAGCATTTAAAAAGCTTATTTGCTTGATCAAATTTCTTCCTTTTTGTATTTGTATTTGTTGTTTTGTGTATTCTCTTTTTCTGACTCCATAGCCCAATGGAGAAGATACTTGGTTTTCAGATTTTGGGTTCTCAACAACCCACAGGGGGTCATTTTCCCATATTGAAGCCAGTTGTTGACCCCTATATTTTCTTTTCCCAATTACTTCTCCATACTTAGAAAAAAATATTGTTTTTCTTATTTGTAAAGTATACCTTGTCTTTTTCGTCACCATACTTAATCAATTTTATCACATCACTGCAAGTTCATGGGTTGGCATAATTGTCAATTTTATCACATCACTGCGAGTTCATGGGTTGGCATAATTTTCTTTATAAATCTGCTATGACCAAAACACACCTTTATTTCCATGATCCCCAATATGCGCGATACTTAGAAGAAAAAAAATTATCACCGCGGGTTCGCAAGTCCCCAAGTCTTTCATCTCCATTTACCCTACAAGCCTGACCAAAATTGATACTTAATCATTTTCTAACCTTATTTTCCTTCCCACACAACACTTGGGCATTTTCTTTTTCTTCACGGTGGGTTCGCGGCTTGGCAGACTCGCGGGTTCACTTCAACATTTCTTTGATATTCGGTCCCATTGTAACACGATTTTCATCTTGGTACTTTTCTCAAGATACATTAAATGTTGGTACTACGGAAGACAATTGCCTTGAAAATTACGAAAAGGTCGTTATTAATGGAGGAAATATCAAGAGATTTTCATTCAATTTGCATTAAGTTATTCATTGGGAAAATATTAAGTCATTGTTATCTAGAAAAGGGCCTCATTTCTATGAATATCTTCTAAGTAATTACACAAACAACCCACCAAATTCATGGTTGTAGGAAGGAAACAATTATGTGAGGATACAGTGAACATTTTTGGATGGGAAGATCAAAATTTCCAGTAGTTGAGATCCTACTGTTACTACTCTACATTACCTCTACTTCAAAGAAATGAAAATATAGTATGGAGATCAGGAATTGCTCTTGTTGGATGTGTATTAGGAGTGTTCAGTTGTAAATAAGTCGTCACCTAGTGTGTTGATAAGTATATTCCAAACTGAAGAGCCATTGAACTCCAGGGAGAATCTCCTATTTCATTAGCACCAGTCATTTTCAGGAAGATGTTGAAGTTACCAGAGCCAACTCTTACCTTTAAAGAAGAAGAAGTGAGGGATTTTCTCAAAAAAAAAAATAATGGACTCAACCTTCTGCAAGAATATCTTGAAGTTGTGGCAATCCATGTTGACATAACAAGGATCCAAATTAGTTCCTTGAAACACCCTTATCGATAAATTGCATGGCTATTCACTAAAGTCACTCGTCAAGAAAATATGGAAACCATCTCTCAGTTGGCTCTATACATTTTTCATTTTACAGTTCATGAAAAATCCATCTTCAACTGGGGAAAGCTTATCTCTATCGAAATTGCTTCCCAGATTTCAAATTTTAAGAAAGAAAAGAAATTATTCATGGCTTTATATTTAATATTCGCTATTATGTACTGCCATATTTTCAAGGGTTTAAAATTTGGCAAGAGGATAGACTATAAAATCGACCCTGTAACTATATGGTACCAAGATCTTTGGAGACAAAATACCTCTATTTACTTTTATGAAGCACATAATGAATTTGTTACAGTTTCAAGAAAATTCTTTTGGAGATAAAACATTTAGGTTGTCATCAAAGGAAGCAATTTTTATAAATAATAAGGGTACCTTGGAGAAGAGGGAAAGTTATACTGTCATTAGAATCTTTTTCTCCCGAGAAAGTCTTGTTTTTCTTCCTTCCTACATTTTAGATAAAATGTTTATCACTAAAGTTGCTAGGTAATATGGATTTTGGCTTCACTTTTTTCATGAGAAGAGAAAAAGGAAATGTATCCCATTGTCATGGAAAGACGAAGAAATTGTATTAAGAAACATAACCAGAATTGTTGAATTCTCAACCCATTTCGATTATTTGAATTTGAAATATGTAGAAAAAATCAAAGGGTTCGACCCATGTCAAAAAAAATTACCACGTGTAGTCAGTAGAATTCAGTAATGCATTTACCCAAACAATTATATTCGGAGAAGAATAGAGTAATACTCAAGATACTCTGGTGCAACCTATTGATGATATTGAAACTGTAATAAGCACTATAGATCAACATAAGAAAAAAGGAAAGGGTCCAAATGAAAATGGTGTTCAATCTCCAGTATTTTCACAAAAAATAAGCCTACCCAAATACAGTGGTCAAACAACAGCTCAATAGAAAAAGGTTTCGAGCAGAAATTTAAGTGGAGGAGGTGATAAAAATCCTCCTTAAGGAAAAATGGAAAATCCCCACAAAATTCAAGTAAAAAAGAAGAGAAAGATTCCCCTGTAAGAAGAAGTAGAGAAGCAGGGATTTGAAAATAATACAAATAACTTATCTCTTGCGAACATGGATCTTGAAGTTGATATTGAAAATATACATTTCCCTGATGAAGAATACAAGTTACAAGAAACCCAACAAATTGTTGTTGAAATCACCGCACAAGAAGAACATTTTTTAGAAGAAGAATCATTTACTATACAAAATGCACTATTTGACGAAAAATCCAGAAATTTAGTATTTGAAGAAATAAATCAGAGAAATAAAAAAACAAAAACTTGTTCTGAATATGATCTTAGTAAGTTGTTTGCATCTCAAATTCCTAAAATACACAAGGTAATCGGTGATTCCTTGGATGTTTCAATTGATTACTTAAAAGAAGAGAATGCCAAATTAAAATAAAAAGTCAGAGAACTAGAATCCACCTTGATGCCTCTCCCTATTCTTTCAATCCCATTAGCCATTGTAAAGTCAGGAACACCTAATTTGAAGTTGAATGGATTGTCAAGTTTGTTAATGGCTATCAGAAAATTTGTTGAGGAAAATATAAAAAGAAGAATGTCACTTATCATGGAGGAATGTGATGTTTCATGTAATATTGTTTCTTTCATATCTCGATTAAATGCATATAATGAATTCCTTCAAGAAGATTATAAAAATTAGGAAGGATTTTATAAAGATGTTGTTATAAAGTTTGCAGTCGAAGTTTCCAACATGATCGGGCTCAAAAGAAGGGAAGAAGACTTTCCCTCTCCTACGAGAATGAAACAGTTGAAAGCATGTTGGATCAAAAAGATTAATAATTTGAAGGATATTACGGATAATTGCAATGAAATTGTAAATAAAAAGGAAATATTATTCAGAAAACTCACCAAGATAGACTTGGCAGGAAACACCGAAGAAGTACAGGACTCAAGATTAATTAGGAATTATATATTTATGACAAGGCAACAATTTTAAGAACACGTGGACATATTGAAAAGAATTTCAGCTAAAAATTTCAATAGTGTAATTGAATATGATGAAAGAGAAATTAAAAATTGGTTAGTAGATTATGCAAACAAAAATCAAGATATTGAAGAGTCAATTCACAATATTTCTCATGACTTAAGATATTTGGAAGGTGATTTATTTGATATTAAAATTAAACATGAGATAAACGTGGCTCCAAGGAAGGATTACATAGAATAATTTTTTAGAAAACCCCTAATCAAGATAACTGAGGAAAATCAAGAAGTGGCAGTTAGTACCGGTCCAGAAACCGTCAGCAAGGAGGATAAAAGGACACCAGCAGCACCAAAGTAAAGAGAGAGATTCCATCATAGTAAGTCTATATTGATCACATCTTTCCTTCCTTTTTAGAATTCATCCAGTTGTATTTATTCTTTAATATAAGTGAATTATGATAACTTTGCTTTGCTTTTGTCCAGATTTTGTTGTTCGTGCCTTGTTCTAGTTCTACATCTTCTTCTTCATCTTTATCATATGTATTTAATGGTCCACGGGATCCCAATCCCATTCCATTCATGGAAAAAAACCTTTAATCTTCTAAGATTGTAAAAGACTCTTATCATTTTTGAGAAATTCCAGAGAACTATTTCGTAGTTAATTTCGATTATGTCTTGTAACTCAGAGTTTTGAGTATAAGATATTTGAAGTTGACTTATCAAATTATTATTTTTTATCTTAATAAGTAATACTCTTTGAAAGTTTCTTATGTGTTGGACCATTTTCCTTTTTTATTTTGAATGTGACCAGAAATACCTAAAATTGTGATGGATGTGAGAATTTTTGTTATTTTCTGCAATTTATTCATTTCTAGCAAATGTGATGTTTAAGGTTCCTAGTCTATTTCTCAGGAACTCTTATATTTTATGCCATTTTAAAGTTTTTTGAGTGATAAAGAGTTGGGTTTTGCTTGTTGGCATAATCCTATATATATTTCAAAGAGAATCTTTTGAAGAATTTATAAAGAAGTACCACCTATATAAAACGCAACGGATACCTATACCATTGGTAGGGTGAACATATGCACCAAAGGGACATGTGATGGGGACAAAAATACATCAATTTAGAGGTAAAAGGCCACCATATAGACCATTAATGCAGTAGGGTGGTGCTAAACCACAATAGACTCAACAAAGCAATGGATCTACCTTTACACGATCTCGAAGTTGGAGGAAACCTCCTAAGAAGGGTTATTGGAAATGTGAAGAGTTTCACTTTTAGAGAGAGTGTCCATGTGTAGAGAGAGGATCTAGTTAAAAGCATAGCCAAACCATTGATGGTGATTTGGGTAGAGCCCACAAGATTCATGTAGTGATGACAAATCGCTAGGCTAAGAACCATCTAATTGTGCCTCAAACAACAAGTAATATTAATGGTATTTTTTTTCATTATTGATAGATATAGGAGCAAAAAAAAAGTTTTAATTCATATAATGCATTATCTAGACGTGGGATGATTGCAATTAGTCAAGAATATTTCAACATAATCAAAATGGCTTCTCTTGGTAGGATAGTGGTTAAGAATTGTGAGGTTGATCTTGGGGTATGTGTTACCCAAGTATCATTGTATACTACCACCTTAGGATCCTATGATATAATCATAGATATGGATTGGTTAGAATGGCATGAGGCAATGTTACATTGTAAGGGTAAGATTATTTATTTTATAGATGACTCTGGAAACAAAAGGGTCATCGTGGGGACTAAAGAGGAGTTTCTTTGAGGTTTAGTTTAGTGTTGTGGATGAAGAAAAGTTTTAGGAAGTTTTGTATGGTGTATGTTGTTATAGCTATGAATAAGAAGGATGATAAAATGAATGTGGTTTAACTTTCTATATTATCATAATTTCCTAACGTGTTTCCAAAATATTTACCTGGACTACCATATGAGTGGGATTTGGATTTTATAATTTAAATCAAACTAGGAACTGAGCCTATTATGAAGGCTCCTTATCACATGGCATCCCTAGAAATGTGATATTTGCATATGCATCTCCAAGAATTATTATAGTTGGAATTTATTCATCCTATGATATCATCATGGGGAGAACTAGTGATGTTTATAAACAAGAAAGATGGATTGTGGAGGCTTTGTATCGACTATCAACAGTTAAATAAAGAAACCATAAGGAACTAGTATTTGTTGCCTAGGATGGATTAAATGGTTGATCAAATGAAAGGGACAATTATATTTCAAAGATTGACTTGAGATTGAATATCATTAGTTGACTATGAGGGAAGAGGACATCCCTAAGATGACATGTAAGATGTGTTTCATTCATTTTGAGTTTGTAGTAGTGCCATTTGGGTTCACAAATGAACTAGTTGTGTTTATGACTTTTATGAACGGGGTGTTTCAACGATATCTCAATAAGTTTGTGTAATTATTTTTGGATGATATTTTGATATATTCTATAACACTATAGGAGTACGAAGAGAATTTAAGGTTAGTATTGCAATGTCTTAGAGACCATAAGTTGTATGCTAAAATCTCTAAGTGTCCATTCTTTGAGTCAAAGTTTTATTATTTGGGTCATATAATCTCAAGAGAAGGAATTTTTGTAGATCCAGTGAAGATAAAGAATATTATGGGTTGGTTGGTTGGTGCCTACAAACATACATGAGGTATGCAGTTTTATATATTTGGTCAACTATTATAAGAGGTTTGCGGAAGGTTTTTCAAAAACAGTGAATCATATCACATAGTTGCAAAAGAAAGATAAGAAACGTGTATGCATAGAGCAATGTGAATATGCATTCAACAAGCTTAAATGGTTGTTGATGATAGCTACCATACTAAAGGTACCATACATGGATCCAAATTTTTTGGTGTGTACTAATGCTTCAAAAGAATAATTAGGTTGAGTACTAATGCAAGAAGGTAGGTACATTGTCTATGCTTCAAGAAAGCTTAGACTACATGCAGAGAATTATGTGATGTGTGGCTTAGAACATGTTGTAGTAGTGCATGCATTGAGGCTTTGGCATCATTCTTTGGTATGAAGAAAGTTTTAATTGAAGACTAACATCCAAGGACTTCAACATATATTTTTGCAAAGTAACCTAAATGATAGATAGAGAAGATGATCGAAATTGTGAAGTGGGTATGATTTCAACATATCATACATTAAAGGAACATTAAACAAGGTAGTGGATGCCTTGAATAGAAGGCCTCAAATATTCTCAGTTTTACCCTTAAAGATGAATTTTAGAAAAAATATATTGAAATTACATGAAAGTGATGAATAGTATGCAGAAGTAAAATTCGAAATTGAAAATGAGGTACTAAAAATTCCTAGGTATGGGGGATATACCTTGGATAATGAAAGACTATTGGGATTTCATAAAAGGATTTACATACCTCCAAATGAAGATATTTGTATTTTGATACTTAGGGAACTGCATAAGCAATATATGGTTCACCCTAGAGTGAAAAATTTGTACACAAATTTGAAATCGCTATTCTTTTGGAATGGAATGAAGAAAGATGTAGTATATTATGTGCCTAGGTGCCAAGAATGTTAGCAAGTGAAGTCTAAGAATCAACACCAAGCAATATTATATGCAATACCAAAATCAAAATGGGAAGTGATTTTGGTGGACTTCACAATGGCATTGACTATGACAATGACAAGACATGGTTCAATATTTGGTAATAGTAGATACTTTGACCAACAATGCTCATTTTATTCCAATGAAGAATACCTATCAAGCACTGAAAATAGAAACATTTTTTGTAAATGAGATAGTGAGATTACATGGAATTCCAAAGAAGATGATTTTGGATAAAGAAACAATGTTTACAACAAGGCTTTGGACTAGTTTCAAAGATGTCATAAGAACACAACTTAATTTTAGTACGATATATCATCCTGAGACAAATGGATGAATAGAAAGATTGAATTAAGTGTTGGAGGATATGTTGCATATGTATGTAATGGACTATTAGTGTTGTTGGGAAGAGTATTTACTTCTTATGGAATTTTCATATAACAATAGTTATCAAAGTTCGATAAAGGTGACACCTTCTGAGTTTTATATGGTAGACCCTATAGAACTCCTCTTAGTTGGGAAATACTTGAAGATAGAATTCTAATTGGACTTAAAGTAATTAAATAAATGGAAGATAAGATGTAAACAATCAAATATATATTAAAAGAATCTCATGATAGACCAAAAAGTTATGCAGATGTGCATATAATTGATAGAAGTTATAAAAAATGGGATAAAAAAATTTTGTGACTTAGACCATAAAAGAGCTCTATTAAATTTATAAAGGGAGCCAAGTTGTCACCATGGTACATGAGACCATTTAAGACTATTGAAAGGTTGTGGTCAATTTCCTATCATTGCATCACCATCATCCTTAGGTCATATGCATGATGTTTTTCATGTTTATGTTTTGCACCATTATGTTGTATATCCTTCTCATGCTATTGATTTGACTAATTTATAGGTGTCATATGAGGGGGGATTATACACCAAACTGTTGGAATACTGAGAGGGGGGTGGTGAATCAATATGAGAACTTTTACCACTTTTAACCACAATATATAAACTTCAACTTTATCAGTAGTGCATCATTAGTGTATCATCTATTATTGCATTCAATATATCATGAGCATATAAATATAAGCAACATCACATCACATCAAATACATAGTACACCAGAATTTACATGAAAACCCAAATGGGAGAAAACCATAGAATTTTTTCTTATATACTTTCAAGAATACATTCATTAGAAGCAACAACTTCCCAATTCTCCAGCTGCAACTAGAAGGATGCTACAACCCCCTGTTTATAGGCTCCAACCTTAAGGAAGCTACAACTCCCTAAATTCTCTGTCTCCAACTAGAAGGAGGATACAAACCCCTAATTCTCAGGCTCCAACCTGAAGGAAGCTCCAATTCTCTGAGTTCTCCTGCACCAACTTGAAGGAGGCTAAAACCCTCTTTCCTTTACCCATCCTAACGCCCTGAAATATAAGTGTAGACCAAACTATCACTACCACAATCACTACCACTGTTGACATGTCATTGTATCATCAACCTGTGACTTCCATTGTCATTGTATCATCAACCTATCACTTCCATTGTCACTATCTCATCAACCAAATTGTCATTGTCACTGATATACCATCATCAACATGTCACCACCATTGATTCTCAATCATCAACAAAACCAGATCCAAAATCACCAAGAACACCTCTCAATAAGATGCTCAACATCACCAACACATGTCTTTATCAAGCATGTACCAAGATCACCAACATAACATCACAGGATATGTGTCTCAACCATGTACAGAACATGTACCATACCATGTACATCAACTTGTACCATACCATGTACATCAACCTGTACCATACCATGTACATAAACCATGTACAATATCACTCAATCATGCCATACACCATGTACCATGAGATATTATCAATAAAGTGCCTCAAGCATAACCAAGATATCCAATATAACCAAGATGTGCTTCAATGTACCATAACCTCACCAAGGTGTACCTCAACATGTACCAACATCACCAAGACATGCACCTCATACATGTACCAATAATATGCCTCACACCATGCACCTAAAATGTTCCTCAAACATATACCAATGCCTCAACAAGATACCAAAGGCATGACCATCACATTATCAACATGTAACCAAGATATGCCTCAAACCATGTGCCTCAAGTATGTGCCAACAACCATAAACCATGTACCAAGAGATACCATCAAACATGTGTCATATCACTCGTATACCATATATTCCAAGTATCCAATATGTGCTTCTAACAATGTATCATATACCATCACGAAGGTGTACCATGTACAATCACTACCATGACATGCCTCAAGCATGTACCATAACAACATAAGAATAAGCCTTAAAATTAACACATAAGCATACCTTTGATCATGTAGACACCCTGTTGTATCATATAACAAATGAGTAAACCAACTTGGGCATCAACAACCTAGTACAAGCATCACTTCACACCCTTTCACAAGATTTTCACATATTCATGACTTTATCTTATACTACCCACATATATCTGCACTTTTCCCCTCTACATCTCGCATACATATGCGCCCTTCTAACCTGTAACCCGCAGATACCTCTGAAACTAGGGTTACTCAAATTTTCTATAACTCTGAGACTTTCACCTTCAACCTTCCTTCACAACCTTATACTTGCTAGCTCATATTTGACCTCATATTTTCCAATAAAAAGATTAACCATATCACTTATTCACTTAGATATATTCAATAGAATGTGTGTGTGAATGTACTTATGAGAGACTCCTTGAGGTGTATTTATACTTTTTCTAAGTAACCTATTTCCTTAATTTAGGGATTTCTTGTTACAACCACTTAACCCTTTCATTAATGACTTGTAACCAACTATGGGCTTCTTGACCATTCTTCAAGGCTTCCAACTTCATGAGAGCATATCTCCCTAACCGTGAGGAACCATGTGACGTATCACCTATCATTGGAAATGGCATGACGAGTACCATCCATCTATGAAGGTAATATCTACATTTACACTGTCATTCATGTCCTTATTCCTTGATAAACTGTGGGTTCCATAACCACACCTATGGGTTTATTGTAGATACTTCAAAGCGTCTTCCCATGAGGGACATGCTTAGATCCACACCATAAGGGGACCACTTTGGAGACTTCTCCAAATACACCCATCACATATGTTGACATCAATCACCCTTGTTGACATCAATGACAACTAACACACCATCGATCTTGATCACAACTCTGGTATATCTCAAATTCTCTAAGGGTTGACATCAATGACGACCAACTGTTCAAACCAATTGTCCAACACAAACCAATCCACATACTAGTCTGAAAAACTCAATAACTTTGGCATAGTTTGGCCAACTAGGTAAAGGTCTAATGGGATAGCTACAATTTTGTTGATGATTACAGTTGCGTGAGACATTCTCCAGAAAACAAACCTAAGAGAGATCCCCTGAGAGGGGTGTGTGGTTCCTATCTGAAGACAGAGTTGGGACGTAGAGATGGCCTCCTCTTTACAGAGAGTTGATAATAACTCCAGATGATTCTCCTGTGTAGCGTAGTGAGAAAGGAGATCTACTGAGTTGGACGTGCATGTGGCTGAGCACAAGGTGAACGTGTGAATTCCCATAGAATTGGGTGCATAGTCATGAGACAGAGATGAAGACGATGTATTAGCCTCCTATGAGAAGAGAGTTGATATGGTGAACTCCAGATGAATCTTCTGTGTAATGCAGTGGGAAAGAAGATATGTTGAGTGGACGTTCCTGTGGATTAGCACAGGTGAACGTAATCCTAGTGGTTGATCACTAGTGAGTGTGGTTCTCCTATGAGATGCAGTGAGATAGAGATATGGACATCCCTATGGATGTGCCCCTAGTGGTTGAGCACTAGTGGGTGTATGAGATCCATTGCTATATTGTTCAAGACTCAGACTTACCTGTAACCCTAATTGTAATGTAAAGGGTACAGGTCGGTACCACCTTAATATAAAATATAATTAATATGGTAATTATTAATTATATTTTAAGTTATTGATGTCGTCCCTATTGTGCCAATAGACACATCATTTGATGTGACAAGTCTTATATAAATAAAGGTGAATCCCCATTGAGGAAACACACTTATTATATTGTCATCTCATGATTTCAGAAGTTGTGGTCTGAAATTATGAGAATTGAAACACCCTCTTGTGTGTTAGGTTCAGTGATGGTGTGGGAGGTCTTTCTCTTGAGGAATATAGCAAATGATTGGTTGGGTTTCTTCCCTTGTTCAGAAGGGTTTCCCAGGATACTTCTTGTGTTCTTTTGCATGGTTATTCTTCTTGTGATATTGTTTTGTTGCAAGTAGTTATGGTTCAAATAATAATTAAAAAGAAATTTAAAGAGGATACATGAGCCATAGCTCATTAAAAATCGAACATGGTATCAAAGCAGGCTTGAAGAAGACCATTGCACATTAAAAATTGAAGGACAATGAATTGTGTGACCTCGGATTTTTCAAGTGCCATGAAGTACTCATCTCCAAACTTGGAACGAGGCTTATCTCAGAACCTGCCCCCTAGGGTGATTGAGACCTCATCACATATGGAGTCATTGAATACAGGAGAAGACAATGAAGGAGGTCACAATGGCCAGGATATCGTTGATTGTCACTAAGTAAGATTGGACCTTACTGATGATTTAATTCACATGGTCTTCTCTTTTCTGGACCATAAAACACTATGTAAAGTTGGTCTAGCGCGCAGACATTGGCATGCTGCCAGTGTTCATGAAGACTTCTGGAAATGTTTGAATTTTGAGAATTGTTGAATTACTGCAGAGCAAGTTGCTCAAATGTGTCACGGTGGCCAGGTGTCCTGTGTTGAACCGGTTGATAATCACTGAATTTATTTCAGGAAGAGGTGGTACTCAAGACATATGCATCTGTCATGAGACACTCCGTCATCTCGAGGTTATTCGATGTTGTTCACTTCGAATATTTTTCAAGTGTCCTTTGCTGGAAACGTTGTGTCTTAAGTGCTCAGACATTTTATCTGCCATATTGACATACCCTCTTCTTCGAGATCTTGATGTAGCTTCATGCCACAAACTTTCATATCCAAGAGTACGTATTGCAAATATATCATGCATGTTATTGTCGTCCTGTGATCACGAGATTTTTCATTGCTTCTTGATGAGGGTTTGGTCTTGCGATCGAATCGGTGCTAGAAAATCCAACTGTTTATGAGCTTCCATATGGAAATTATTTGAGCTTCTCCGCATTCAATAGTTGAACGAATCGACCTCCGATTTGACGAAAATATTGTGTGGGGTCTCTACAACATGAAGTATATAGCACGGTTCGACGGTATTTTCTTTGAAGGCACGAGGTAAGCATCACTATCCATTACTTTTCCCTGTGCACCAATCGCGAGTTTTTCCTTTGTCGGTTTTCATGCTAATACAAAAAGTAGATTGGAAGCTTCAGCTAAAGGTTTTATAATTTTATCAATTTTTGATGGGCCGAGAAACGGATGGATAGTTCCGAGAAATATTTGAAAGAAACAACAAGGTTCAATTCATTGATAACTAATGACTTAGATTTAACTCTTGACGTGGCAAGGCTAATTCGAGATCATAAGATTTTATACTTCAAGAACGAGATTGAACAAGTTCAGACTAGCATCATATTAGATTTGTAGCTTTGTTTGAAAGATGGACTTCAGGAGGTGGTTACAGAAGGCGCTAGAAATATCCAGTTGTAGTCAATCTCAAACATAGAAGGATTTCGATGAAAAATATGTAATTTTTATATCTGATGATTCATAGTTTTTTTTTCTCAAGGAGATTTTGAAATTTCCAAGGGGCAAACAAGGGGAAAACCAATACATTCCGCTAGGGATGTCCAAAAAAGTGTAGAAGAAGATGGTAAAAATAAAGAACATTAATGCGTCGCAAGAGAGCCATTTCAACTATGATGTGCATTAGATGTATGTAATTATTTATTTATTCTTTTATGTATATCGAATTTAATTATCACCTGAAATACTAATTTTCAATTCTTTTGTTGCATAAAAGGGGAAAAAATAGAACTCATTCAACACATAGGACATGACGACGATGAATAAAAGGGTTGATCGCAAACTTTGTGAGTATTTACGTTTTCAACCTTCCTTAAGATGTCATGTCTATTGTGATATTTATATTTGAATAATTAATTTACACTTGTCTTGGATGTCTTCTAATAGGTGCTAACATACAAAGAGGAGCCAACCCATGAATTGATAAACATTGGGTTAAGTAAGGGTTGTGATTATATGTTGAAGTATTAAAGTTTAACTGAACACTATGTAAGTAGCTATGTTGTTTAATTCCCTTGTTTTATAGTTAATGAAACAACAAGAAACCTTTGTATTAATTATGTCGACAGTGCTTTGTCACGACATATTAAACATGCAAGAAAAAAAGTATAGAATGTAGCCAACAGAGGAGATTTTGAGGGAAGGCATGAAGCATGGCCTCGAAAGAATGTGTATTGTTTAGAAAAGACTTTGTGATAAGGCATGTTTTTTTATTTACGCAATCATGTATATTCTACTATATATATATATATATATAGTTATAGTTATTAGAATTTATATATATATAGTTATAGTTATAGTTATTAGAATTTATTTCTATGTTTGTAGATGGAAAATGAAGAGGTGAAACATAAAAAAACAAGCCGATCAAAAAAACATTAGGTTAAATAACCAAAGTACAATATCGCCTACAAATGATGAAGAAATGAGGCATGCACACAATTCGAGCGATGAAAATAGTTCAACTGATGAATGTCAATCAATATAATTGAATGTTACTGCAAGTTGTATGTTTTGGAATATTTGTCTCTAAAAATCAAGGATTTTGTTTAATGTACTCGACATATTGTCCCAATTGAATGAGGAAATGTTACCCATAAGTGTAACAATTACATATTGGTTGCAATTTGATTATTGTAGACCTTTACATTGTCCCTTTTTGTATGACAACGAGTCTCTTATTTATATATAATAAAATGGGTTTCTTATTTTATTGCATTGTTGAATGTTGTAAAATGTTGCATTGTTGAATCATTAATATGTAGATGATTTACATTGTTACAAATAACATAGTTGTAATTTGTTGGATAATGCATTAATGCAATCATTATATCAAAATGCAATAACAAAAATTTAAAACAATATTATTTTAAAAAATATTTTATTTTGAAATGATTAATTGAAAATTTATAATAAAAAAAAACAATTAATTGAAATATATACATATCAATGCATTGTATTCTTATGAACTCACTAGATGGTTTGTGTGATAATATAGAAAGCGGTGCATTTTGAAGAGTCATATGGACCAGTGCACATTAATTATAATAGCACACAAGGATGAACTATTGAGAAAAAACTTTGTTCCATAATCAACATAACGTACAATCATATTTATTGTTTCAAAATTTTAAGGTGCTCATGTTTAAAATATACACCAGGGCACTAAATATAATGTATGCACCGGTGCATTACTTTTATTATATGCATTGGGGCTCTAAATATAATGTACGCATCAGTGATTTTAGTAGAATATATGCATCGATGCTTAGTAAAAATAATGTCGTCGACATCTCACCTCGAATATTCGAAATTTCACTACCCTTCGGTGCACATGGTAATACACACACTGATATGTACTAATTATACAAGCACCAGGGCAGACACTATATTAAACGCATCGAGGCTTAGGATAACTTAAATGCACCGAGGTGCACCATAACTTAAATGCACTAGGGTGTACAAAAACTGAAAAGCACCAGTGCTTCATACACAAACAATGTGGAACCGGTGCATATGAATTATAAGAGCATCGGTGATTTTGGTGCAGACCCCCCCCTTTCTCTCCTCGGGACTGCATGACCTCCTAGTCTAGGATCGTTCAAACACCTAAGTCGAATTGACTCTTCGCCTCCCTGTTGGAACCTAATGTAGTTCATCACAGGTCCCTCTTTCTCCAAAGTGTGGGTCCTCTTAACCCCGCAGCTCTCTTATTGGCCCTTTAAAGAAAGTTGGCAGCGACACTCGTTCTCCATGTCAGGCCCTTTCTATCATGTGACCTCGGGCTGTGTCCCAGGTCTAAATCACAAAAATCACTTTGGGCTTCGGCTCTTTCCACGACAGCCAACTCTTATGTTCCCGAACTCCGAATCAGCAAACTCAAATGGCGCGAGGATCAACGGTACTCATCCTTCCTCTCGATCGATGGTTGCAACCTCATCGAACTCTGTCCTTTGGGAGTCTCTCGCTATCCTCCTCTGATATCCCCTGGAGTACTACTCTTCCGAAAGGTATGGATCACTTACACGCGTCCCTTCCAAATGCAACGGTCTGGATTCAAGCCGCTCTTCATGACTTCACAAAGATTTATGTTTTCTCTTGGCAAACCTCTTGGAGATCCAACTCCCGGATCTCTTGATCTTCTGCCACCTATCTTCTCCCGAAGATGGATGATTTTACGGTCTTCGGGACTTTGGAAAGTCCTCGGCCTTCTTACACACTTAGCATAATTTATGCCCAAGACTTAGACTGTTCTTGGCCTTTCCTTTGCACTCCTTGCAAAGTTCTGTGCTAGTCCTTCTGAGATTTTGCTCGGCTTGAAACCATCGAGGTTCTCATTTCTTTGGTGTCCCTCTGTGGACCTTCTTGTGCCCTCTTGGCAACTTAACACCCTTCCTCCTGAGCTTGTAATATGAACTTACTGTATCCTTGGCGCACCCCTTGCGTTCGGCTAAGATTTTTTATGGCTTCTCCCTAAGCCATTCCAGAAGTCGTAAGGCATATCCTTTCCTTGGGCGATGCACTCTTGCAAAGCCTTCCTTCCTCTGAGTGTTCAACAACCCTGGGGTTCTCTCAACGCTTCCAACACTCCAGAATGTGTTTCTCCTATGTGCACTCACACTTGCTCTATGCCCTCCTGGCAGAGTATTACAGAGTATTCAACAACTCTACGTTGTGCTTCCTCCCACACAGTCTTTCTTCCCAAGGTATTCAACAATCTTGAAAATTCCCTCCGAGTCCATGAATTATCCTAGTGTGCCCTCCTGGTAGCTTCTCTTCTGACTTGAATGAGTTCAAACACGCACTCCTTGCGTCGGCTCATAGAGTTTCCACCATCTGTAGTGCACTCCTTTCACTTAGCCTCAAGAACCAAAATTAATACAACACACTCACAAATAGAAGATTATAATTCTATCCCTATAAATGATTTCTAACATGAATCTACAGTGAAAACGCATACGAATGACATTCACAAATAAACATCCATTACACATAAATAAACAAACAGGAAAATCCATTACTTTCTATTAATGGTGGAATGTCCATTACAATATGTGAGTCCTAACTACGACTGAGTCTTGGCCCTCTACTCTCCTCCTCCAACAACAAACTCTATTGGGTACCAATAAAAATATTTATACAAGAGGGGCTCGATGAGCTTCCCTCCAAGATAAGCTAGTGGTGTCTAATCACCATCAAAACGCCTAACTAATGAAGAATATTACAATGATGGAAATCTGATCTAAATCATATGTAGATCCCTCCTACTGTCAACCACTTAATGGTGACCTCATAGACAGCTTGTGTGAAGGCACAACTTGGATCTACCAACCTGTCAGTATTAATTGCTTTAATCACGATTTAGATTTTTGAAGGAAAAATGAGAGGGCAACGCCTCTCCCTTCATTGAATTCACACCGCTCATGCTAATCAGCTGCCACGTGCTGAGGTGGAGCGACGCTCCTACATCATACTCCACAGCTACGAAAATTCATGAGCTTCCCAGCTCTGTTGAAATCCTCATAGATCCCAAAATTTCTCCTGGAGTTGTCCTCCTGATCCTCTGCTTTTCTTCTTTTGTTGCTTTTGCATCTTCCCTGATGCTCGTGCAGGTGCTCTTATGTCCAACTTCTCCTTGTTGACTGCTTCTGTTGTCGATTTCAACATCATCTTCCTTATCTCCTCTATCACCTCTTCCAACTGCTTCATCGACTGGTTTTCCTTGTCCAGTATGCTCGGCTGCAACTCTTCATGCTGCTCTATGGGTAGATCGACCTAATTTCCCATGTTGTTTTCATCGCTTGTGACACTGACTGGCCACTCTGTTGTAGACTCTTATTTCACAGTCTCACCACTGAAATGTTGTTTAACTACCTCCTCTGACAGTCTAACTCTCGTCAGTTCTTTGGCTGGTCCCATTCCAGCTTCCTCCAGCTACAACTCATGTTGGCCTGTTTCCTATGGCATGGCTATCTCATGGTAGCCACCTTCTGGTTTTGGACTGTCCAACCAATCCTCCAGTGCCTTTAACACCATCTCCCACTGAGTGAGTAACTCAACTGGGTGCTCCTCCTCTGTTGGGACAGACTTCAGTATCTGCTCCTTCTCCTCCATGATAGTCTCATCTTGTTGTCCTTCTGTTGCATCTGCAACACCTGTGCTAACCTCTCCTCGGCTACTTGGAAGGAATATCTCGACTCCTCCAATGACCAGAACACTCCTCTGATCCTTCTCCTCTATGATGGAAGTTTCCAACTTGTCATCATATTCATTCACGTGGTTTGCAGTTTCGCATGAATCTTCATATGGATGAGGCATTTATTCCTCCTCTCCATTTGTCAACACCCCCTGCTAGCATGAACTCTCGGCTGAGCTCATCTCTTCTCCCTTTCACACTTGGAAAATCACTTCTCCCTTTCACACTTGGAAAATCAGGATATATCCTCTACCCTCCTGACAGTTTATGAGATCAACTAATCCCTTCTCATTTCCCACCTGGAAACCTACGAGACCCCTCCCAGATATCTTTCCCTAGCCATTGAGGTTTTTGACATATCTCAACCACCTTTTCAACACTTGTTGCTACCTCCTGGCCAACAACTTCCGAACAGGCCACTTAGCTATCCTTTTCAAAGGTCACTCGTATCTCCGGTGCACCTTTGCCTACTGCTAAATCTTAAATGCTATCTTATCCATCTCTGCTCGGATTTCACTGGTCTCTTTTTCCATCTCTGCTTTTTTTTTCTACGGGTAGTCTTCTCCTTGACCATGATTATGAACTCCAGTGGCCATCTTGCTTCACCTACAGCCTACCTGGTTGTTTACCATATGTTGCANCCTCGGGGTTGCGCGACCTCCCGGTCTAGGATCGTTCAAACACCTGAGTCGAATCGAATATTCAACTCCCTACTGGAACCCGATGTAGTTTATCACAGGTCACTCTTTCTCGAAAGTGCGTGTCCTCTTAACCCTGCGACTCTCTTCTTGGCCCTTAAAAGAAAGTTGGCAGTGGAAATCGTTCTTCGTGCCAGGCCCTTTCTATCATGTGACCTTGGGCTATGTCTCAGGGCTAAACCACAAAAATCACTTCGGGCTTCGTCTCTTTCCACGAAAACCAACTCTTATGTTCCTAAACTTGGAATCGGTGAACTCAAACAGCGTGAGGATCAACGGTCCCTGTCCTTCCTCCCAATCGACGGTTGCGATCTAATCGGACTCCGGCCTTCAGGAGTCTCTCATTATCCTCCTATAATATCTCCCAGAGTACTACTCCTCTAAAAGGTGTGGATCTCTTCCACGCGTACCTTCTAGATCCAATAGTCTGGATTCAAACCGCTCTTCGTTACTTCACGAAGATTTATGTTTTCTCTTGGAAAACCTTTCGGATCTCCTAATCTTCTGCCACTTTTCTTCTCTAGACTATGGATGATTTTACGGTCTTCAGGACTTTGGCAATTCCTTGACCTTCTTACACACTTAGCACAATTTATGCTCGAGACTTAGACTGTTCTCGGCCTTTCCTCTGCACTCCTTGCAAAGTTCTGCGCCAGTCCTTATGAGATTTTTCTCGGCTTGAAACCTTTGAGGTTTTTAGTTCTTTTGTGTCCTTCTTCGGACCTTCTAGTGCCCTCCTGGCAACTTAATTCCCTTCCTCTTGATCTTGTAAGATGAACTTACTATATCCTTGGTGCACTCCTTGCACTCGGCTAAGCTTTCTCACGGCTTCTCCCTGAGCCCTTCCAGAAGTCTTAAGGCATCTCCTTTCCTTGGTCAATGCACTCTTGCAAAGCCTTCCTTCCTAAGAGTGTCCAACAACCTTTGGGTTCTCTCAACGCTTCCAACACTCCATAATGTGTTGTTCCTATGCGCACTCACACTTTCTCTATGCCCTCCTGGCAAAGTATTCAACAACTTTGCAGTGTGCTTTCTCCCACACAGTCTTTCTTCCCAAGGTATTCAACAACCTTGAAGCCCTCCTAGTGTGCCCTCCTGGAATCTTCTCTTCTGACTCGAATGAGTTCAGACATGCACTCCTTGCATAAGCTCACAGAGTTTCCACCCTTTGTCGCGCACTCCTTGCACTTAGCCTTAAGAACCGGACTTAATCCAACACACTCACAGATAGAATATTGTAATTTTGTCCCTGTAGGCGATTTCTAACATGCATCTATAGTGCAAACACATATGAATGACATTCACAACTAAATATTCATTACACAGAAATTGACAAACAAGAAAATATGTTACTTTCTATTAATGGTGGAATGTCCATTTCAATATGTGAGTCTGCACTACAACTGAGTCTCGACCCTCTACTCTCCTCCTCCAACAACAAACTCTACTGGGTAACAATACAAAAATTTATACAAGAGGGTCTTGGTGTGTAGAAATTTTAATACAAATTATGTATTGCCTAGATTCCCCTGATCTAACAATTATATGCCACTGTTAAATACAGAATCACTTCTACAAATATTCTTGCGGAATTTAAAACACGATCACCAATTGCAATATCAAGAAGAAAGATCAATCACACATAACACAGATGTTTTACCGGGAAAGCATAAAGCTAAAAACCCCATTATTATATATTATGTATATATCATGGATCATGAAACAATCTCATACAAAACTCTAATCCAAGAGCTCTCAGTACAATATACAATTGTCTCACACTTTCATACAAAAAATTACAAATTCATGTGCCAATTTACTGCTTCCAGAGAGCCTGCCTCCTCTGTACAATCCCTGCTAATGGAAATCCCTGCAATGAATGAATTCCTCTTGCCTAGGTGTGCAATCCTCATGGGCACATCCAATGTGTGTTTGGTTGCATGAGTGCACTCACTAATGTCACAATTGATAGTCAAACTGTCCCTCTCACATGTTATCTCAACTGGGTCTCCACTGGATCTGACATGCATGTAGTTAACAGTGGTAAATCTTCAGTTTCATATGAGATCACTGATTGTGAATTAATTAATAATTAATTCACTGATCTCTCACTAGTGTAAGTTCAGTTACAACTAGTACAACTGAGCTTAACTCACTTAACTGATTTAAACTACTTCACAACTCACATAACTACACATCCAACTCTGTTACAACTTCGAATCACTAAGTTACAATTAATTCAACTTGCATGTCCCACCAATCAACCTTTGAACTCGAATTTCCTAGCTAACTGATTTTCCACTTCAGTTAACTATTTCCAAGTGCTCATTGAGAATAGACTAATATTTATTGTCCAACTATTATTAAGGGATAATAATAGTCGACATACATCTATAAATAGAATTCGCTCACCATCTATAAATAGAATTTGTTCATCATCTAAAAATAGACTTCCACCTAAAAATAGCCTGAGGCTCCATCCTAGTGTAGGTGCATATTTTTCACTAGTATCTTCTTGTTGAATCTCAACACTCCCTCTCAACAAGAAAGGGATTATCCTTCACTCTGATCCTGTCTCTATGGTATTCAAATTTTCTCCTGGTATGCACCTTCGTTAGAATGTCTGCATACTGATCTTCCGTAGGAATGTACTGAAGCAACATGATCTTCCGCTACACACAATCTCTGATATGCTGATACCAGATATCTATATGCTTAGATCTATCATGAAACACAAGACTAATCGAGAGTTTAATGCAACTCTGATTATCACAATGAATCACTGTCGAATCTAAATGAAAACCAAACAAACCAACCAAGATATTTCTCATCTAGATAGCCTCACATGCAACTTGACTCGCTTCCATGTATTATGCTTTCACTGAACTGAGTGCCACGGATCTCTGCTTCCTGCTGTACCAAGAAATAGTTGTAGATCTGATACTAAAAATCCCCCCTGATGTGTTATTTCTGTCTGTTGGGCTGCCCGCCCAATCTACATCTGTGAATCCATGCAACTTCACCTCATCCATTTGTCTGTACCATAATCCATACTCAGATGTGCCCCTCAGGTATCTCAGGACATGCTTACCCACCTTCCAAAAGATCTTGGTAGGCTTAACCATCGCTTGACTCAGCTGGTTAACCACATAGCAAATGTTTGGTCTCGTGTTCACTAGATACATTAGTGAACCCACTAACTGTCGATAGACAATAGCATCCACTACCTCTCCAGAAGTAGAATCTTCTTTCCTCCAATTTTCTGGAAGAGGAGTATCCATGGGTTTGCATCCCTCCATGTGAAAATTACCCAGTATCTCCCTTGCATACTTTCCTTGAGACACAAAAAGTTCACCATCTCCCTGCCATATTTCCAATCCAAGGAAATAATGAAGGAGGCCCATATCCTTCATCTCGAACTCCCTCCACCACAATTTGGTATAGATTTGCATCCACTTCACTTTTGGTGAAGCCCAGTCCGGTGAAATAATTGTATGTTCGAGTGTACCAAGAACGGGGTGCTTGCTTCAACCCATACAATGCTCTTTTGAGTCGGCACACATGAGACTCGTTGCTAAAGATCTCAAATCCTTCAGGCTTAAGACAAGGTTGCATGCTTTCTCCTATGTTATTCATCTTAGTTATGGAAAGCATAAGCCTACTATTGAAAAAAGGTCAAACAAAGGGATGTTTGACGGTGGTCAAGGTCTCCAGGATCATAAAAATTATTCACCTTATATTTGTCGATGACATCCTCATCATGACAAAGGCTTCACTTGAGGAGTGGATGGTGATCAAATCCTTACTAGATCTCTTTCGTTGTGCCTCAGAAATAAAAGTCAATTTAAACAAGTCTACTTTCCACCATTCGGGAGTACAAGGGGAAACCTTGGAAAAGCTTAAGGAAGATTACTCTTTCAACTTTGTGAAGTTGTATGAAGGTTTTAGATACCTGGGGTATTTCATTAAAGCTGAGAAATCATCATTCGGGGATTGGAGATGGCTTCTAGCCAAGTTTGAAAACAAGACTAAACATTGGTGTAATCGTTGGTTATCACTAGGAGGTCACTGCATTCTTGTTAAAGCGGTTTTAGAAACACAATATGTTTACTAGATGGCCTTAGCGGTGGTCCCTGCTTCTGTGCTCTCAAAGATCCGTCAATTGATTTTTGATTTCCTCTGGTCGGGTGGTGGTACTACACATCGTTTACAACTCTGCAACTAGGAGATGCTCGCTAAGCTGAAGCACTTAGGATGTTGGGGCCTTAGGAATCTCTTCCATTTTAATCGTGCCTGTTAGGGCCCAGAAATGTCCCTTTTTCACTACATCTTTTGCCCATTCAACCTTCTCATTCCTAAGCTAAATGACTATTATAATGAGTACTAAGACCCTTTTTCCCAAGGTATGAACTATTCATCTCGCTTTTATATTTTCATTTACTTAG
>ML782867.1:1086251-1097016 GCA_009831015.1 Picea engelmannii | reverse complement strand
TACATCTTTTGCCCATTCAACCTTCTCATTCCTAAGCTAAATGACTATTATAATGAGTACTAAGACCCTTTTTCCCAAGGTATGAACTATTCATCTCGCTTTTATATTTTCATTTACTTAGCATGTTTGATTGGTGACGTTCAGATATTTTACCCATGAAATGATTTAACTAATGATCAAAATGCTTAGAACAACCTACTTCGAGAAACTCATTGTTGTTACAGCTATGCGCCAATCTTGGAAGTTGTTACATGACTGCTGCAACGGATGCCACCAATCCTGGAAGTTGTTACACGACTACTGCAACAGAAGCCCGTCAATCCTGGAAGCTGTTACAACAGATGCCACTAGTCCTGTTGTTATACGACTGTTGCAACACCTGCTGATTAGATATGCTGGCTCACAATGTTGATCAAGGAGAGTTCTAAATTTTGTATTAATGATATCAAACGGACATCTTGAGAATCGGGGGTTCTCGAGACTGTTATGTTTATGTTCTACTGAATGACTCTGACTTTAAATAGTAGAGATTTTGTAATGAAAAGGATTTTTTTTTACTGGAGAAAGAAAAGTAACGCTTATTGTACACAGACATTTTGGGAAATTAAATGAAAGAGTGGATTGAATTCCTTTAGCAGACTGTAACCTATTTCTTTGAGCGGATTCAGTGAGAAGGAAAGGGCCCACCTTCCTCATCGATTCCAATCCGTTTTGAATTCTAGATTAGTTGTTTTAAATGCGAATGATTTAACTGTTAGACATTTCTAGAATACAACTGTTGTTACAGTTTAGTTCCTTCTTGTTAGATGCACATAACTTGTCTCATGAGAATTAGAAGTTGATTGTTGAACATTGTTGGAGAACTGCTTTCCCTTTTTCTGCATTAGGTTAAAATCTTGTTTCCCAGAAATAAAAGTGTGAAGTACTTTCTTGCAATAAGTAGATTTCCTTTTTGCAAATAGTATAGAGCTTCTTTCTGCAAAAGTAAATTGGAAAGTTGGATTAGAGTAGGCAATCCAGGGTTCTTATACATTCATCAGTTTAGATTGCAATTATGATTTCAAATCTGTAGAACTCCAGCTATATCAGCACAACTGTGTTAGTGATAATGTTTGTATTTTTCCCCTACTACAATTAGATTAGAGATGCTTTCATAATTTAGCATAGACTGTGCACGATTATCTTGAAATAACGGACTTCCCTGGGTTGACAATTTATATTGAACACTTTGATTTTCTATTCAATTAGACAATTAAAGTGCCCAACATTTTGGCGTCATTGCCGGGGAAGATAATCATAGATTTTGGTAAGCACATTAGTTTTATTTCTTAGGAATGAATAGTCTGCATGAATCACGAAACGCGAGAACGAATCCCCCAAAATACTAACTTTACAGGTACCAGAGGACGTGGAGGAATAAATCCTAACATACTGGGGAGACAAACCATTGTTGATGAGATTATAGCCAGAGCATATTCTTCTTCAGGATCTATTTTTCGCCTTGCAAATCCTCCAAGAATACATGATCCACAGTCAACAGAAATACCCCTTATCGAAACATTGTTCTCATCAAGGGCTGAAGTCGAAGCTGAAGATTTGTCACCAACAAATCAGCAAGCAACACTGGAGAACATTGAAGATTGAGGAAGTATAGCCTGGAATAGGGAAAATCTAGAAGAATTTGTTCATCAAATCAACGGTCAGATAGTCACTAAAGAAGAGTGGGACGTTGTTTGGAGATAAAGAGCACATATGGAGAATCAAGGGGATAATGAAGAAGAGCTCCAACAAGAGAACCCACATAACAACGAGGATTAGGTAAACAATGAAAATATTATCTCTACCCTAGTTTTTCCTATTTCTAATGTTCCCACACGAGGGATGGCTCCAATGAAAAACATACCTCTCTCAACTCTCCCAAATTTTCATGGATTATCTACTAAAGATCCGGATGAGTTTCTGTTTGAATTTGACATTTTGTGTAGAAGCTATGAATACACTACCATTGCGCAGAAGCTTAAACTGTTTCCAGCTACACTAAAGGGGAATGCGTTAAGATGGTTCATGAGCCTTGGAGGAGAAAACATTTCAACATGGGTACAAATGAGGCAGTTTTTCCTGAACAAATACCAAGATTACTGTCGAACAAGGGAACGAAGAGAGGAACTATTCAAGATGTCACAGAAGGAGGATGATACCCTTGAAGACTTTGTGGAGTGACTCCAATATAATCTACAAAGGTTTGGACATCCAGATGTGAGTAAGGACATTCTTAAAACCATTCCGCTAAAAGGAGTTAGAGAAGATTGTTTAGATATGCTAAATATGCTTGGTAAGGGAGATATATATAAGGAATCCTATGAGGACATTGTAGATCTCTGCAAAAGATGTTCTCGAGGATCTACAAGGAATAAGTCAACTACCAAGGATACCACTTTTTCAAGGGTACATAAATCAACCAATGGAGGAGCAACAAGAGCAAAAATAGGTAATCTGTTAGAAAATTTCAAAACAGAGATGATTAACTCTTTTGCCTCACAAATGGATACTTTGCAGGTCAAACAGAAACAAGCAGAATTAGAGCAAGTATTGTGCATTTTTTGTCTGAAATGCAGAAAGAATCATCCACCAAGGGAGTGCCCACTGAACAGTGTCCAGGTATGCCTTATTTGTGAATTAGACCATGCCACTGACCAATGTCCCTCTCTACCAGGTGTAAAAGCATCAATGAAGGCAATTAATGAGGAAGTAGAGGTTGTCTGTCTAATAACACAAAAAAGACAATGGCAGCCAAGAGGTCAAGGTATGAACTCTCAATTCTCTCCTCCAACATTTAATTATTGGAACAATTAGCTACCATATGGTCAGATGAATGCCCCCCCTCCAAATCAAATGTCACTCTCTTATCAGGATCCCAATGCATGGTCACCCATGCCCCAACAAAAGAATCACTATGGGCAATGGAACCCATACGGGATAGGCCCTCAACAACAACTCAGTTATCAAAGCTATCACCAACCGAACCCCTATCAACAACAGTTCCAACCCCCGTACCAGCAGCAATTGCCTCCTAATGCTGCACCAAACAATCCTCCCTTATGACTTCAGATGCCTGTGAAACCTAACTCAAACCCAAATAATAAAGCCGTTCAGAACATAGACATACATAATGTGCCAACCTTATCTATTACTCCTATGCCTTGTGATGAAATAAAATTAAGATCGGGGAGAATAGTTGAGCCAATAATCGAAGATGCTCCATCTTTAGAATTAGATAAGGAATCAGGGGAGAGACCATCTGCTGATACAAAATAAATTGACCAACCTATTATAGAATCAACAGACCCACCATTCCCTGAAATATTGAAAATTACCAAGCCTGCGGAATTACCATCTTTCAATCTCCTAAGAGAATTGAAAAATCTGCACATTAATATTCCTATACTGCAAGTGATAAGGGATGTCCCTATTTATGCCAAGACTGTGAGGGACCTCTATATCAGGAAACCTGGACGAAAACCTAAAGATCCCCTCACAGTGCATGTAGTGGGGGATTTGTCTGAGCTGATGTTAGCTAAAACTCCACCTATTAAATATGGCGACCCAGGAAACCCTACAGTAACTGTTAAAATTGGACAAACATCTATTCCACATGTACTAGTTGACTTAGGGGCAACGATTAACATCATGCCAATAGAAACTACGCAGTTGCTGCAACTCATAACACAAATCCGATTTACTCCTACTGCTCTAGAATTAGCTAATCGCTCTACCATCAGACCAGAAGGAGTAATCAATGATTTAGTCATTTCAGTGGACTCATGGGAGTATCCTGCTGATTTTGTCATTTTGCAACCCAAATCCCGTCTGGAAGGCCATCCTCTAATTCTGGGGCGACCGTGGTTAGCTACAACTGATGCTTTCATTGGTTGCAGATCTGGTTCCAAGACCATCTCTGATGGTTATGACACAAAAAAAATTACCCTGTATCCTCATGCTACACCCAATGCAGAACCTGAAAATTCTCTATGGATGGACACTCAGGATGGAAGTGCTCTTCCTGTGCTAACTATAGGAAAGGCCCTGAGTTTCAAAGACGAGACGGAGGATGAGTTAATCAACTACTTTATTTGTGACCCCTCTATTGTTACACAAAACATGCACCATTGATTGATCAGAGTCTTTGACCCTATTGCCCAGGAAGAAATGAACTCGGAAATGTTCCCAGAAACCGCTGACAATCAAATTGATTCAGCTGTAACAACAGTCGATGTAACAGCGAACGTTGTAATAGAAGATGACGAAACAACAACATCTGAATTATTTCCTAGAGTCAGTTCTAAGAGCGTCGTTGTGGAAGTCGAACGTGGAAAAACCTTGAACATCAATCCCGATCTCTCCATTGCTGAAACTCGCCGATTGATGAAATTAATGACTGTACATAAAGAAGCATTTGTTGGGATTACATGGATATGAAAGGAATTCCCTCTGAACTATGCACCCACCATATATAAATCAAAGAAGAATGCTGACCCATTTACCAACCACAAAGGAGGATGAAACCAAACCTTAAAGAAATTGTTAAGGAAGAACTTCAGAAACTTCTCAACGCGGGATTCATCTATCCTATATCGGACAACGAGTGGGTATCACTGCTGGTCATTGTGCCTAAAAAGAATGGTAAGTGGAGAGTGTGTGTGGACTATAGAGCCCTGAATAAGGCCACGCAGAAGGATCATTTCCCTCTGGCATTTATTGATCAGGTTTTAGTCAACCTAGCCGGATTTTTTTTTTCTTTCCTAGATGGATTCAGTGGCTATAACTAGATACAGATTGCCCCATAGGACCAAGATAAGACCACCTTTACCAGCCCTTGGGGTACATTTTCCTACAAGGTTCTCCCATTTGGCTTGTGTAATGCACCAGCCACTTTCCAGAGAGTTGTGATCGACATTTTCTCTGATATGGTGAATGACTGTATGGAAATATTCATGGATGACTTTACACCTTATGGTACTGATTTCAAAGAAGTTTTGTCTAATCTGGAAAAAGTGCTCAAAATATGTAAACAGTCTCATCTTTCTTTAAGTACAGAAAAGTGTCATATGATGATGCATGAAGGGGTAGTGCTGGGACACTTCATCTCTTATGCAGGGATTCAGGTAGATCTAGCCAAAATCCAGGTAATTTTGGACATTCCAACTCCATCAACTCAGAAAGAGGTAAGAAGTTTTTTAGGGCACGCCGGGTATTACAGGAGATTCATTAAAAAATTCTCTAAACTTGCCTCTCCATTGTTTTTTCTACTAACAAAAGATGTTGACTTTCGTTGGACTAACAACTATGAATTGTCTTTTGCAGATCTTAAACATAAATTGTCCACAACTCCCATCTTGAGAGGGCCCAATTGGGCTCTGCCTTTTCACATTTCTTCAGATGCCTCAGACACTGCAATTGGTGCAGTACTAGGGCAGCAGGAGGACAGAGAACCCTACGATATCTACTATATCAGCAAGAACATGGCTCCTGCTGAGTTAAATTACACAATTACTGAAAGAGAATTCTTGGTAGTAGTTTATGCAATCAATAAATTCAGGCATTATGTAACTGGTTATCCCACATTTATTCATACTGATCATACAACCATTAAATATCTAATGAATAAACCTATCACTAATGCCCGAGTGACAAGATGGTTGTCACTACTACAAGAATTTGACATCACTAGAGTGGATAGACCAGTAAAAGAAAATGTGGTTGTTGATTTTCTCTCAAGATTACATATAAATGATGATAATTCACCTATAGATGATTCCTTTCTCGATGAACATTTGTTTGCAGTGTCTACTCACTCACCTTTGTATGCAAACATTGCTAATTATTTGGTTGCAGGGAAGGTACCTCCACATCTATCTCCTTGAGAAAGAAGGAAGATTATTCAAAAGAGTGTTAGGTATAGTTGGATAGGAGGATACCTCTTCTACACAGGGTTGGACCAAGAAATCAGGAGATGTGTGAGGGATGATGAAGTTTATGATCTACTGAAAGCTTGCCACGATGGCCCTTGTGAGGGTCATTTTGCTGATAAAAGGACCATGCATAAAATTTTAAGGATGGGCTATTTTTGGCCCAACATATTTCAAGATGCCAAGAAGTATGTCCAAGCTTGTGACAGTTGCCAACACATGGGTCAGACAACTCACAGGGATGAGATGCCTCTTCAGTCTCAGATAGTGTTAGAGCCTTTTAAGAGATGGGCCATGGATTTTGTAGGACCCATTCACCCACCTTCCAATTAGAAAGTCTATATATTGGTTTGTACAGATTACATGACCAAGTGGGTGGAGGCAAAATCACTTATCAGAGCCTCAGAAGAAGTTGTCTTAGCATTCTTGTTTGAAGATATATTTATTAGGCTTGGCGTTCCCAGAGAATTGGTAATTGATGGAGGACCCCCTTTCACATCATATAAATTTGAAGCTCTACTCAGTAAATATCATGTTTTAAATAGAATAGATTCTCCATACAATCCACAAGGCAATGTCCAGGTGGAAAGCACCAACAAAGTTATCGAAGCCATTCTTACTAAAACAGTGAGAGAAAATCGTAGGGATTGGTCTGACAGATTGCATGAACATCTATGGGCTTATCGAACTACTTGGAAGAGCACAACTGGTTTTTCTCCTTACGAGCTGGTATATGGAAAAAGCCTTGTTTTCCCCATTGAATTCGAAATCAAAACCTTAAGAATTGCATCAGCAGTCAACCTCGACTTGACTATGGCACAGAAAGCCAGACTGCAGCAGCTCAACAAGCTTGATGAAAATTGTTTGGACGCCATCCATCAAACCACAGTGATTCAACAACAAAGAACAAAATGGCATGACCGAGTCATCAAGAAGAAATTATTCCAGAAAGGCGATTTGGCTCTGTTGTATGATTCATGCTTTAAGGAATTTCAAGGTAAGCTGCATACACGATGGCTAGGGCCTTACGAGGTAGACACCGTTTTTCCCAATGGGACAGTTCAATTGATTACTATTGATGGATCCAATACACAGTTACATGCAAATGGTCATCACTTGCGTCTGTATCAACGTCCACTATCCAAGGCAGAATTCCAAACTGGATGTACAGTTGATACAGGTTATCAATTCTTAAACGGAAAAGAGCTTGCTCCTTCCCCTTTCGAACTTTAGGACTTCTTTTGCTGAGACCTTGTATATAAATAACCTTAACAAAATTTGCATGTCTCTATTTTTAGTTGAAATTTCTCTATTTTCTTTACTATGCTAATAAAGCTTTGAAAGGTATCAGGCGGTTATGTGTGTGCAGGTGGATTGATGAACAACAAGGTTGAGTAGCGCAGAACGAGTCAAATGATTAGTTCCTGGAAGTTGAAAAACTTCTTAGAAACTAAGTAATGTAGCGTTCGGTCGATTTCCATGCTCTTACACCTTCTTCCGCAAAATTGGTTGATTTCCATGTTGCTACACCTTCTTCCGATAAATTGGCCAATTTCCATGATGTTACACCCTCTTCTACTAAATTGGCCAATTTCCATGCTGTTACACCTTCTTTCGATAAATTGGTCGATTTCCATGCTGCTACACCTTCTTCCAATAAATTTGTTGATTTCCATGTTGTTACACCTTCTTCCGATAAATTGGTCGATTTCCATGCTGCTACACCTTCTTCCGACAAATTGGCCGATTTCCATGATGTTACACCTTCTTCCGCAAAATTGGCCAATTTCCATGTTGCTACACCTTCTTCCGATAAATTGGTCGATTTCCATGCTGTTACACCTACCTCCGCCATTTTTGCCGAAGAACCTGTTGATACACTAATTGTTGTTATTCTTTCTTGCCACTTCACTCTTCCTTTTTCGCATTTTTGTCGATACTGCTGCTCCAGCCCTCCAATCTTTCCATGCCACAACACCACTAATTAGACAATACTGATGCTCTCTATCCGAAAGTACTGCTCCATAATGACTTGACTTCACATCCGGCAATTTCCAGTTGGCTAACTACATTAAGGACTTTGTTTATGCTCCAGTTGTCATTTCTCTCACGATCCTTCATCATGTCAGCTATTACACGCAACTCAAATGATGGTTAGATAGTTTGGTTACTCCGACAGGTCGTTATGTGTGGTAAGATATGAGGTACGTGATTAATCCTACGTGTTAAAGTAATGAAGATATAAAAGCACGATTTCCTATTTACTAACTGGTTGTCATAAATCGATGCACCTGGAGCCAATCCGCTTAGTNCATACCGAATTTTATACACACCTCCACCACCTTTCCGCCCACACTTCTTTTTACTGAGACATTGTATTCTTTCTGCAAACCACGTTCGAGCTTGTTGCGTCTCTCATTTAGGTGGTAGTTTCTCCTCCTACGTGTCTGTTAGACTCTCAAGAAACATCATGGGAGGATCAGCTGTGAGATATGAACCCACAACTCTGGATAGTTTGTTGCTACACCCAGAGGCCTACCAAATATTTCTCCAGGCCAGCTCGATATCGTATTTTAAAATTTTGAAGGGGTTTAATGAGGACGAGGTATTGGAGTTTAGTCCAAATCTTACCAAAGGGTATTCAATGGTGAAAGGGGTAAGGATTCCAGTGTCAGAAGGAAGCATTGCTGCTATAATAGGTTTTCCAAGAACAGGAGACCGATGGTTTAATAGAAAAACACATCTTCTAGATGCACAGAAGGGTTTCCTCGTCAACACTGAGCAAGTTCAAACCAAAGGCAGAGGTGTAGATGTCAATTCCTTACCAGAGTCATGGGGGAAAGTCACATAATTTCTTAAAAGGTACATTACCTGTGAAGGTCGATACCAAGTTGTTTATTTTTCTGATTTCATCTTATTATCACATCTGTGACATCAGAAATTCATAAACATTCCTTATTTTCTCCTCCATTCATTACATAACATGGCTCATTTTGTAAAAAAATCCAAGAACCCCAAGAACTGCATTTCTAATCATAGACTCGTCGGCCTATTAATTCGCAGAAGTATGGGCATTTCCAATAACCCATTACCTACTGTAGCGGACTAGCCAGATTCTATACATAAAGATATGATTGCACCAGTCCTTGAAAACACAACCTGTGAACCTCTTCCTGAGCCTCTGCCCTCGGTTGCAACAACAGTCCAAACCCCTATTGTCGCTACCCGTAAGACGACTCAGAAAAGAAACCGCATAACCCGAAGACATCCTGGCACCAGCCAGACAAGCCTTGACAAAATTGCATTGCAACAGCCTGTAGTTGTAGTCGAACAAACAGATGAACAACCAACCACTCGACCAAGACATGCATCACAACATTTGGCTGCAACACCTATCATTGAAAAACTACCACCTGTCTCTAAAAAGAAAACCCCTGCTCCTATCTCTGGATCACTGAGAAAGAGAACAAGGTCAGCATGGTCCATTGCGACGCTTATCATTGGCAACCTACCCCCTGTCTCTAAAAAGAACATCCCTGTTCCTATCTCTGCATTACCTAAAAAGCGAGCAAGGTTAGCACGGTCCACTATAACATCAAGTCTGCTCACCTCCTCTATTGTTGCATTGGCATTCACACAAAACCCTCCTATTGCTGCAACAGCTGATCAAGCGCCTACTATCATTACCAGTGCATTTTCTCAGAAAAGAAAACGTCCATTCAAGGGAAAACCTCAGAGAGCCCTTAACCAAATTGGATCAACAACAAATCAGAGTCCTCTGGCTGCTGCGACAGGGAATTCTACAGAGGTACGAATACCAGGTTTTACTTTATGCACAAAACTTCAGGAAACTATTCTCTCCTTTCAAAATGAATGTACTCAAAACGCAGCAGAATCATCGGCTCCGCCTAATGATTCTGCGCATCACACGTCCATTGACGATGTCCAGATCACCGCAGACCCCAATATACCAAAATATCCTCCTTGTGTGGTTGAGGAAGAACTCCCCGTTCCTCCTCCAGCAACGAAGAAGAAAACCCTTGCTTTCGTTTCTAATTTACCCAAGAGAAGAACCAGGTCCACCAGGTCTGCCGAAGCTGCAATTGGATGGCAAGATGTGGAACAGGCTATTCCTATTCTTCATCCACTATCCTCTATGGTTGATGCAGGGACGGTTCCACATGAACCAACTGTCCATGTCGAGATTCTTCCACAAGAACTAGTCCTGACAGACACAACTGTTACACAAGAACCAGTTGTCCAGGTCGATATTGTTACACCAGAACAAGCTACTCCATAGAGGATTGTCCCACCAGAGCCAGTCATACAGGAACCAATTGTCCATGTCGAGACTGATCCACAAGAACTAGTCCTGACAAACACAGTTGTTACACAAGAAACAACTACACAACATGCTCAGGATGTGCCACTTGACCAATTGTTTTCCCAAATAGAGAGAAAGATCAAGAATACAGAAAATTCCAGAATCGTTGCACTAATAACAGAGAATGATAACCTCAAATCAGAGTTAAATACCCTGAAACAAGAGGTAGAGGTTGCTCGACAGAAGAATCCAGAAGGGATAACCATGGACATCCTAGCACTGACAAAAGTTGTTATGGATAGAAACAAAGAACTCATGTGATTTGATTGCGGAAACATTTACTTTGAGGCAGGTTATGAGGTAGTCAAAGTTCCAGTTGCTAAAGGACCAACAACTGTCTCAGTCAAGACTGAACATGAACCTACCGCTACACAAAAATCAGTAAAACAGAGGAGATCTCAATGTCATAAAACAA
>ML782867.1:1044002-1086151 GCA_009831015.1 Picea engelmannii | reverse complement strand
AAAGATGGTGAATATATGTGCAATATTTTGTATAACAAAAATTTTATATTCAATATTAAAGTTGAAACTTAAAATTTTTTATACTCAATATTAAAGTTGGAACTTAAAAAAAAAAATTCAGAGATAGTTTATTAAATACATTTTTAAGTTGTTATAAATATTGACAATATTTGAGCATGTTGCTGATTAAATTCCAACACTAATCAATACATATCACGATATTATGTATACTACAAAGTTTTGCAAAGACTTTTTAACTAAAATTAAAAAAAAAATAATTGTCTAATCAATCTAGAAACTTGTAATGCAAAACTAACTTTGGAAGTAGTGGATCATCTCTATCATATAATTAATATCCATTATAATTTTCACTTGTTAAAAATGATGATTTTAACATAATTAATAGACATTATAATTTCCACTTGTTAAAAATGATGATTTTAACAATGTACTATTAAAAGTTATTTGAGCATTTTGTCCAACAAATTTCAACATTAATCAATACATAGAACCATACTTCGTACCCTAAAAAGTTTTATAAAGACTTTTTAAATAAAATTAAAAAAATAAATGTTGTCTACTCAATCTAGAAGCTTGTACCCCAAAACTAACTTTGGAAGTAGTGGACCTTCTCTTTCACATAATTGATAGAGAATATAAAAACATTGTAAATAGACATTATAATTTTGTTATAATTTTATTTATTTTTTCTTGACGTGGAGTGCAAGGAATAATACGTCAAATACTAAGAGGGGGTGGTTACATGGATCTACCTACTCAAGAAGTTTCTAGATATATTCGCTCATGACGTCATGATTACGTGTAACTACCAGAAGAATCCACGTGGAATGAGAAGCAACCTAGTATTTACCTTGAAAGTCAAGTCAAGACCGCGTTGGTCAAAGGGCCCAAGTTGTGAAATGGTCAAAGACAACATCGAAGACATGGTCTTTCAATGATGCAAAGGCCAAGCCACTAGTCAATTTAGAATTCTAATTACATTAAATATAATTTTAAATTATTATTAATAATTTTGGTTGAATGATTCAACCAAAAATTGGTATTGAAAATAAAATTGTTATTATTTCATTATGATTTAAATATTTTAAATAGATGGTTTATTTTTTATAAAATAATGTATTTTTTTTAAATAAATATTTATATATTTTTAATAAATTTTAATAATTAATTGACGGGAATCAAAAATTGGTATTGAAAATAAAATTGTTATTATTCCATTATGATTTAAATATTTTAAATAAATGATATATTTTTCATAAATTAATGTATTTTTTTAAATAAATATTTTTAATAGATTTTAATAAAATGATGGCCAGCAACAACACGTGCTTTTCAATATTTACTGCTGCGACTACTTGGTATATAGGCTTGGATATATTGCATGGTGTATATATCATGTGCTGCAGTATTGAATGTTCGGCAATAGATTCAATGATATACGAAATAAATTCCTTGTTCTAAAAACAAAAATAAACAAAAATATATGATACAATCTTAATTTTAAAAATTAAATTATTATTATTTATTGTAAATTTTAGATTATATATATATATATATAACAACTTAATAGTTTGAATAAATAAATTTATAAGTATTCATTAAAAATAATTTAAAGAATTCATCAAAATTTGGAATAAAATTGTAATTTTTTTATTAACAATCAAACTCTAATTAATTGGGTTTAATAGTTAAGAAGATGTGTTTTCACATTGAGAGCATGGCTATGACTAGATACCTAATGTATAAGAACAAGTTAAACAATATGGAAGACAAGAGGCTACCTAAAATTGCTTCCAAATCAAATCATAACCACCATCGACTCAAGCTAGGATGGCATAAAAACGCCCGGTCTTGGCTAAACTAGTGGGGAATCATGGAAGAAACCATTTTGCAGAATAAATATACTATTAAAAAAAACGTCAAATCAAAATTTAAGGAAAAAATGTGGTGTGATAAAGAGTTAGAGGAAAAAAGAAAATTAAGGTATTATGAAGATGTAATCAACCCTAATCTAGAAGATCAAAATTATCTATCTGTTTTGTCAAGTGTAAAGAAAAAAATAAGCATTGCTAAGATAAGAACAAATTCTCACGAGCTCCATAGTGAAACTGGACATTGGTCAATTCCTAAAACGCCATGGGATGAAAGAGCATGTCACCTTTGTGACACTAAGAAGGTTGAAGATGAAAAGCACGTTCTCTTAGATTGTCCAGCCTATACCCATATTAGATCTCATTTTCAAAATATTGATCACACTACCAACCTTCCTAACCTCTTAACTCAACAAAAGTATGGTGATCTTGGAAAGCTTCTCTTAATGCTTTTCGAGCACAAAAACAAAATTCTAAAGAGTCACAAGTAATCACTTACCCTCTTAAGGTCCGATAGACCAATTAGGTCTTAGTGGACGTTAATCATCATCATCATCATAAGTTCAAATCCAAAGGAGTAGGATATGTATATTCATTTTCAGTGATTTTATTAATTTTTTTAAAGATAATTATTGCATTGAGAGAAGTGAGGGGTGGCTTTCGATCTCTTGCATATTTGCTCTATAAGATAAAAAAATGATTTTGAGTTTTTTTATCATTCATATACTTTTGGGTAATTTTATTAGATCTTTTAAAGAGGGTTATTGCATTGAGAGAAGTGAGGGGCATACTCAAATGAAAGTGGGTGGATTGCATGTGTGTTTGTGGGTATATTAAATTGATTTTTGAGTACATTAAATTTGGACATTGGCATATATTTATTTAATTGTTGATTTGCTATGTATTCAAGGTTGCAAAGTTTGAGAATGCATATCTAAATTTTGTGAGTGTGCACATATCACTAGTGTAACAAATATTGGAATTCAAAATCTGCAACTTTAACCTTGAAAAACTTTAAGTGCTTATCAAACCTTTGAGGAGCATATAAACCCTATAGTTAAATTAGCCTATGTTAGCTTAGATAGTGTTGTGTGTCTTAAGAATTGTTATGGTAGTCATATCCACAAAATGCTCAACAAGAATATGCCACTTGATTTTTAGTAACCTTGTGTAAATAAAAATACATCACAAAGACAACAATACCAAGGAAGGATATACATAAAAGACATGGACACCTCTAAGTGATGTCTTACTAAGATGAAGGAGGATACTACTATATTAACACAAGTACTTGTACCCTAAAGCCACAACCACTGGAGCCCAAAAGCTTTGGAGGATGCTATCATGTTAACACAAGTACTTGTACCCTAAAAACATAAGTACTTAATTTCGAAAGCTCCCGTTCCCCTATCTAAAAGCATAACAATTAATGTGGTGAACATGCAACATTCAAATCAAATTCTTTTAGTTAAGAAGCCACCCAATCAACAAACATTATCTCAAGCATAAGCATCCCACAAAAAACAAACAACTCATGAGACTTGAGCCCCCATGGAAACATTAGTAGAGCCATAACTACTTCATCCCAAAAGCTTAGGAAGATACCGTCATATTAACATGAGTACTTGTACCATAAAGCCACAACTAATTAATTTCAAAAGTTTCCCTTCCCTAATCTCAAAACATAACAACTAATGTATTAACTTGCAACATCAAAATCAGATTCTATTAGTTAAAAGGTCATTCCAATTGGCAAACATTATCACAAGCATAAGTGGCCCACAAAGCACAAACATCTTGCTCATAACACTTTGAGCCCCAATGAAAACATTAATAACACCTAGTGTTGATAGATCGTATAAGGCCCCAAAGCTTCTCTTCCCCAATCTCAGAGTATTACAATTAATATAACCAACTTATTACATTCCAATCAAAGTGTTTTAGTGAAGAAAACATATTTATACTTAATCTTTGAACACTTCATGGGAACATTAATAACACTCTAACCAATCAAACTTGCCTCCAAAACCCCTTTTTCATTCTAAGGAGTATTTGCAACAAATTGATATCAAATGAAAGCATTACTAGCACCTTATGTTGCCGGATCAAACAAGCCTCCAAAGCTTGGTGAGAGACTTAACTCTTAATAGCTACATATTTTGACCAATTAAACAAATCCTAAACAATTTTCTTACTCACCTTAAATATATTTACAACATTCAAATCACATTCTTTTATGGGAAGAAAACATATAATTAGTAAAACTTAAACCTTAGAAAAATCATTAATAACACACCATACTTTACTTTGACCGATCAAACAAACCCTAAAACTTCTTCTTCTCCTCAATCAAGAAGTTTTACAAATGTAAAACAACAATAACAACCTCACTTTGACCGATCAAACAAACCCTAAAACTTCTTCTTCTCCTCAATCAAGAAGTTTTACAAATGTAAAACAACAATAACAACCTCCTTTCCCAAACAAGTTTCCAAAAGGCAAACATATCTCTCCACAAACACAAAAAAAAAACAAACCAAAATCAACACAACAGTCCCATACACATATTTAAAATCTCTCTGCGAGATATAAAATACTAGAATAAACGCTAGTAAGAAGGATTATGGCATCCTATTTTGACCCGATCAATCAAGCCTATTGGGATATAAAATGTTGTTCAAGACCTTACTAGGTTGACTGAAACCGTGAGGGCCATCCAAGCGGACCGAGTTTCGCCAGTCCGAATTTCTACCACACCGAGTTTCGCCAGTCCGAATTTCTACCACACCATGACTGATCCTGGTCCATGGGCATTGCGTGTGAACAAACAAAGGGGTCTGCATAGCAGACAAAATAAAAGTCACTGTTTTATGCCATGTGACCAGAGGCAAATCAACACCTTTTGGAAGTCAAAGTCTGTCAGAGGCCACAGTCTTATCCCTCCTCCCTCCATGTACTTGTGCCTACCCAATGCCATGCCAAATGCCCTCTTTTTAGCCCAACTACCATTTTCTCTGCAATGCCATAAATCTGCTTCACGGTCGCCCTTATTCGCCAGGGCTCCTGTCCGGATGCATGTGGTATCATTCTGGAGGAAGTTGTGCCGATGCAGTCTTGACTCATTGAACTGCAGCCTCGCAATTTATATTCTACTCCCTCATATCCTGCAAAATTTTCTGTTTTTCCTTTGTTTTGGCGGATTTGTTTGGTACTCATCTGCCCAAACTTGTCCTTTTAAGGAAGATGTGATCTGGGAAGCCGTCTGAATAGGAAAACTACACATGGGAAATTGTTGGGGGACGTCTCTGATATCTGACAATCATGTCGACACTGCTCCATCCGGCTCTGGTAAGTCTTATGGTTCTCCATGTCATTCAGGATCTCATTTTTCAATAAGGAAAAGTTGGCCTTTTTTGAAGAGATTCCATGATTTTATGATTGCAGGGGAATCGAAACCCAGTAGCAGAGATACCATATTCTCCTCGCCTTCTACACAGACTATTTCGTCTTTGAGCGGTACGACGATTAGCGAAAGCTACCCATCGACTCCAAGGCCCGAAGGTCGTATCCTGCCATCGGCGAATTTGAAGGCTTTCAGCTTCAATGATCTCAAGAGTGCAACCAGGAACTTTCGCCCTGATAGCGTTCTGGGTCAAGGGGGATTTGGGTCTGTTTTTAAGGGATGGATTGATGAACATGGATTCATGGCAGCAAAGCCGGGCACTGGTATGGTTATTGCCGTGAAGAAACTGAACCAGGAGAGCTTGCAGGGCCGCGATGAATGGCTGGTGAGAATCCACACACACGAACATACACACCTTAATGGCCATTTTGTGTGAATGTATATTTTTCTGATTCAAGTTTTTATGTTAATAAGAATTTGGGATTAGGTGTAACTTGAATTCTTTTTAGTTTTTGTGGGGCTTGTTGATAGGCTGAAGTGAACTATTTGGGGCAACTTTCTCTGCCAAATCTGTATATTTTTCTATTTCCAGGTTGTATGTTGAATAAGAACTTGGGATTAGGTGTAACTTGATTCCTTTTTGGTTTTTGTGGGGTTTGTTGATAGGCTGAAGTGAACTATTTGGGGCAACTCTCGCACCCCAATCTTGTGAAGCTCGTAGGATACTGCACTGAGGATGATCATCTTCTCTTGGTGTATGAGTTTATGCCAAAGGGGAGTTTGGAGAACCATCTCTTTAGAAGTAAGTACTGCTGACTTTACATGTCTCTTGTTGATGAGTGCATATATTTCATGAAATACTTATGTTTCTTTGGTGAAGACAATAAGCTAAGGAAAAGTCCAGTACTAATTGATCTCCCAATCCTCGGTGCTTAATAAGCCCGGAGTTATGTTTGAGCCCTGAACTTCACCAACTCAAAATCAAATACTAATTGCTAATTTGTCGAGGGAAAACAAGAAAACATGTGATGGCATGCTTCTTCACCAACTCAAAATCAAATACTAATTGCTAATTTGTCGAGGGAAAACAAGAAAACATGTGATGGCATGCTTCTTTTGTTAGAATGTAGAAATGAGTCTGGATTGATTCAGATGAAGTTTGTCCTACTGCAACGTTTATGTGCAACAGTTGCAAATTAAGGCAAGAACCATCCTGATATCTCTACACCCTGGGTTTATTTGATTTTTTAGGTTTCGTTACGGATCTCATATGAAGGACTACTTTTTGCCTCACATGCATTGAATCATATGCAGTCAACTGTTTTGTGATTCATGGTTAGGTGCGAGGTATTTCCTGAGAGACCCCAATTTTTTTGGTCAGGATTCTTAGCCAAAGATGCAGTAAACCTACTTTGCATTTGAAGCTTCCAAATTTCAATCTTTGGGTCAATTGACTACGTTGGTTCTTAGTGCACATACCAACTTTTAATTTGGACCTGGAGCCAACAGTTTTCTACTTGATTGATTCATTGAGGTCTGCAGTGAGCATGCTCGTCAAAAAATGAACCTGCAGTTGACATGTTCAACCACTTACTGCTAGCCACTGATTTTCCTTTCTGTTGTCGCAGGCTTCATAATGCAAGGAAAAAACAGGAAAAACAGTAATTCAAATAAGAAAAGAACATTATAAATAAAATAATTTAACCAAGAACATAACACCCAGCTTCTCGGAGCCACATACATTCACAATAAATTGAGACAGCATTCTTACACAAATCCCAAATTCATTCAATACCTCCCTATATCCATTTTGTCTCCCAAACGAATAGGTGTCAGCCCTTTAGATATGCAGCTTTGCACAACAATTTCCCAGAATAGCTTCTTTTAAAAACAAACTTCCATCTGTCTAAAAACGAAATTCTGCTTTGGTCTGCTTGTCAAAAACAGATCCCTAAAAAACTGTATAAATCCTTCTCGGAAAAGCATGCTTGCGCATCAAAGTTCAAACCTTTCTGGTTCAGTCTTCAATACAGAACGTATTTTTCTGAGGAAAATTTTCCAGGGATTCAGGTGCCAGTCTCTCTAGTTCAGCCTCAGTTACCTGTGTAGTATCAGCTATTGGGAGGGTCTTCCCATGGACAAAGAACTTTTCCTTTGATCCTTGCCACAATAGTACTGCAGTCCCCTCCATCTCCAGAATTCTCCCAATTCTCTCAAATGGATTTTTAGGAAAACCCTTTACCCATTGATACATGTTCACTTTGATCCACGTTCTTTTTCCATGTGTAACATAAAGATCAACAATATTTTTTTTTGTTTGCTAGTTTGTCTGTGACCTGCGGGACTAGCCTGTGGCTGAGAAACTGCGACTCAGGGGCATCTAAGCCGTCAAAATCATTTGGGTATCGCACCCGACATGAGCCACACCAACCCTTAACATGACTGTATTTTTTGTCCCTGCAGGTTTCAAACCGGTGACTTTAACATCACGGAGTGCCTTAACAGCACACTCCATCACCGACTGTCCTACACCTCGGGGACATAAAGATCAACAATATTAATAAGAGGAGAGATATCCAATTCTTCTGGTGTGTCCAAAAGATAAGCATTGTTTCCGGTTGTGATTCATCTGCATGCTTGGTTCAATCTTTAGAATGCACCATTTTAGAAAAGCGTTCAACAACAAGAAGAATAGTGTTATTACCCCATTGAGTTTGCAGTGCATCCAACCCTGAGTCCATAATTATGTGTTGCCATGGTTTATTTCGTACTGGTAATGGTTGGTAATATTAGGATGCTTGCCCTGGTAAACTTGACAAATGTGACATGTATCCACATACCAAGCCATGTCTTTAGCCATGCCTGGCAATAATGATGTTCTTCCAACAGTTTGAGGGTTTTGTACCTCCCAGATGTCTACCAAGACCTCCAACAGGATCTTCATGTATAATTGATGCCCTAAAGGTTCCTTTAGGAATACGCTCGGTTGCTTCCCACAAAATTAAAATCCATCCTGCACTATATAGTATATAGTACAAGAAGGTACTTCCATACCATGGAGTCCGTTCTTTCAAGAGCCATAAGTTGCTCGGAAGTCTAGATCATCCTCATAAGCATATTTCAGGTGCTCAGAACCCACCACCTCACCAGTCATAGTTATCAGCAACGTTCTTTGTTGGCTTAGTGCATCTGCAATCACATTTATTTTACCTGCCTTGTGCTTGATTACAAAATTGAAACTTTGAAAATAATTTAACTATTTGTCATGGCAAGCATCATACCTATCTCGAGTTTGCAAATACTTTGAAGCTTTTTTTTTCAAGCATTTAACTCCTTGACATGAAACAATGCCTCCAACGATGCAGCATATGTGTAATTGCATATAAGTGCAGTATTTCTTCTTTGCTTCATTAAACTTTTCATTGTGGTATGCTATATGCAAACCTGATCCGTCACATCCAACTTCAAAAGATTTGTTAAACTCTAGAAAAGCTAACATTATAGTTTCTGCCACACAGCTTTTGAGGGTTTGGAAATTTTTTTAGTTGCCTTTGTCCACAAAATGTTCTTATTTACTTTCAATAATTCAATAAAGTGGACAGAGGTACAACGGTCTTGCTAAAATTTTGGATGAACTTTCAATGAAAATTCACGACTCCATGTAAACATCATACCTCAGTTGCATTGTTTGGAGTTGGCCACTCCATATTTTCCTTCACTTTACTCAGGTCGAATTCTAATCAATTTCTTTATTCATATGTCCAAGGTATTCCAACTTGCTTTGGAAAAACATGCTTTGCCCCAAATTTATATTCAATTCAATTGTTTCAACTTTCTCTTGCGATTAGTCCAAACAAACCTTGTAGATGCATCAAGGGTTCCTCTTGAGTTTAAACATAAATCAAAACATCATCCAAAATAATAAACCATTCTTTTAAATTTATTATTCAACTTTTCATCTATTCACACACGTAACCTTTTAAACCGATTTTCTACCTTCCTAAATCTTTTAAATTTTTTAATTACTCTTTTTTGTCATCAATACCTAACCTCTAACGAATTCCAATAATTAATTACTCTTAATTATATTATTATTTAACAATTAGTATTTATCAACTATCATCTTAGTTTATAATTTGATCTTTTATACATTAATTAATATTAACAAAATAACTCTCTTTTTCAATTATATTTCAATTCCTAGCCTCTAACTAATTTCAATTAATTAATTATTATTAACTATATTATTTTTAACTATTATTAACTATATTATTATTTAATAATTATATTTGATTAACTATATTATTATTTAATACTTATTATTGATTAACTATTCTCTTAGCTTTAAAATTTAACCTTTTGTTATTTGCTTTTACCTTATTAATAATAACAAAATAACTCTCAAAATAACTCTCTTTTTTCACAACGGTTATAACTATGTCTATCCTTTTCCCCAACGGTCATATTGTCGTCACCTTTATATAGCTCCCTACCCCAACACTCTTTTCATACTTATTGCTTCAATAGTCCCTGATGATGGGTGGAGTGTCCACACTCGAAACGTTGGACGTTTCAAAAACTCCTTACACAGTTTATTTCCAGAATTACAAACAACATAATAAACCCCGCCAATAAATGGACGGAGTTCTTCATTTATAAGTCACATAGAGGTACTAGGTGCATTTACAAGACCAAATGGCATCACTATCCTTTTGTATAGGCCGTACTTGCTACGAAAGCATGCATTCTATTCATACCCTTCCTTGATTAGAATTTGGTGGTAGCCACTTCTTAAATTTATCTCAGAGAAGCATCTCGATCGTTGAAATCCATCCATGGGATCTATGTTTGGTATAGGGAAATTGTTTCTGATACTGATTTGATTAAGTGCTTTTGAATCAGAACATGTGTGCCATGCCCCATGTTTCTAAGGAGCTAGGGACACTGGTGTGGCACAAATGCTAACTCTGTCTAATGTGACCTTTGTTAAAAAAGTTTCTTCACCTTTCTTCTTGTTGCTTTTTGTTCCATCGGAGAATTTCAGTAGGTGGCTTTCTTTGTTAAGGAGCCTGGAATCAAATAAATTATTATGAGATACCTTTCTCTGGGGAAAGGTAACCCAATCAGACATTCTCTTGGCCAAAGCTCTTTGTACTATTATAATATATCTTTGAATATCCTTTTGGTAGGTCATCCTTTTCAAAAGTTCTCTTGTCTTCATACATATTTTTGGCAAAATGAAGATAACGTTATTTAGCTTCTTTGACAATTGCATTGTAAACAATTTCTCGCAAAAGAATATGCATAAGCTCTTACATTTTGCACTATACTTCAATCATGGTGCTATGGTCTTCTCAATGGTGTATGACAAACTGTCACAGGGAAAATTTCATGCTATACTTCATCTACAAAACACACTGAAACCACATTGCATCCAACCTAAGGCTCTGCTCTGGATGGAGCTTGAGGTCTCCATACTCATGCAGCCTCTAGTTGCTTTAAATGGGGGCTGTATGTTGTTTAGCCATCATGGTTATCTGAAGGGCTTGTTGCAGCCCATTCTGGTTTTCTCTGAATCCTAGGGTTTGCTTGATTTGCCATGAATCTTGGTGATTTCTTTCATGGTGCTTTGAAGGTGTTTTTTCCTTTTCACTCCCATTTGGCAGTCTTTGGGGGATAGATCTATTTGGTTTCTTGGCCCAGGCACATGCTTCTCCCTTGCATGCTACCTGAGAGTTTGTAAAGTGATGGTTTCACATTTGATTTTTCTATCAGACTCATGCTTTTCACTTGCATGATTTCCTAACCATTGTAAAGGAAAAGTTTTGGTTCGTGCCTGTTTGGATTCTGAGGCTTTTTAGGTTCCTGGCTTTTGATTTGTGGCACAGTATTTACTACCCCCCATTTACGTTGTGGTGACACTAGATAGCCTATCTGTTGTCCCTTTTTATGTAATATACCCTCCATACTATAAGATTTATTTTAATAGAGTAAAGAAACATATTTATGAATTTTTTTATTAAAGAGCTTTGCTATAGATAAAATCCAATAATGTAAGGTTTCAGGCTTTAGATTGCCATCATATTTGGGCAATTATTTCCTAGTTTTAATACTTCTCCAAAGACCCTTGTTGATGAGCTTGGTGCTGATGATGTACCTCCCTTACTACTTGTACCACCCCTAGCTGTTGATGGACTTGAGTTACTTGCATTTTTCTGAGTAATTGCAATCATATTATGCAGGTTATCTAAAGTTTGTTGCCTAGAATCAATCCTATCTTCAAAGCACTGACTCCTCAAGTAGAATATTCATTTGGTGCCATCTTGTTATTTTTTCAGAAGATTTTGTTTAGCAAAGCTCAAAACTTTTGTCCTCTCTGTTGCTGCTCACTAAAATCAGAACCTGTTCTGACACCACAATGCAATGGAAAACTGGAAAAATTATCAACTAAAATAACAAAAGGAACACTATAAATCATATAATTCAACTAAAATAACAAAAGGAACACTGTAAATCATATTATTCAACCAATACCTCAATTCCCGGATTCCTGGAACCACACACTCAAAAAATTGAGATAGTGCTCTTCCATAACTCCAAACTTCATACCATACATCTCTAATTAAATGGGGAACTTTACCTGGTTTTTTCCTAAAAATAGCTCCTAAGAAAACAGACTTTTAAATATAAGGAGTTATTACTGTCGTCGTCTGATTATTAGCACCTATCTAAATATACAATTCTGCTTTTATCTGTTTGTGAAAAGCAGGTCCTTGAAAACAAATATATAAATCCTTCCAAAAAAAGCATGTTGTTGCATCAGTTCAGCAACTGAACGATTCATCTTGTTAAGATGAATATAACATTTTAAGAAGGTTAATCTACTTCGTTGCTGATCTATTGCTAGTTTAAAAGTGACCTAAAGTTTTATCCTATTTTGCAGGAGGTTCATATTACCAGCCTCTTTCCTGGGCTATTAGGATCAGGATAGCCCTTGGTGCTGCAAGGGGACTTGCATTTCTGCATGATGCAAAACCACAAGTTATATATCGTGATTTCAAGACCTCAAACATACTACTTGATTCGGTGTGTGAATCATACACGGCCTCTGTTATTTGTTAAATGTTTTACTAAAAGCCTAAGTTGGTGCTCTGAGCTTTTCGATTCTGGTTAACTGGAAGTATCTTTAGCCTGATGTCATTATCTAACTTAATGCAGAATTATAGTGCGAAGCTTTCTGACTTCGGACTAGCCAAGGATGGTCCAACAGGAAGTGACACACATGTCTCTACAAGGATCATGGGGACATATGGTTATGCTGCTCCTGAATATATGGCTACAGGTAATAAAGTTTCATAGTTTTGAGCCATATCTAGATTGGCATCGTTCTAAGTTTTTTAAGGCCTAGCTTGCTTAAGTGTGTTGTAATATTATGTTACCTATTTAACATGATTTGGATTGCTCTTCTTGTCTTTTATATTTACAACTTTTAATCACGTCTCATTCAAAGAAATTCAGTCTTTACTTTGAAAATTGACACACTGTATTTTTCTATTTCAACAGGCCATCTGACAGCCAAGAGTGATGTGTATGGTTTTGGAGTTGTCTTACTGGAAATGTTATCAGGCCATCGTGCTATAGATGTAAACCGGCCTGCTGGACAACATAAATTAGTGGAATGGCTCAAACCTTATTTGAATGATAAACGGAAATTGTTTCGTGTTATGGACACCCGATTGGATGGGCATTATCCATCAAAGGGGGCTTACAAAGCAGCCATTCTTGCTCTACATTGTCTCAGTCCAGAAGCAAAACAAAGGCCTCGCATGAATGAAGTTGTTGAGAAATTGGAAGTGATTCAATCTATTAAAGACATATCAAAGTATCGTCAAGATGGACCTGGAAATATGAAGTCACCTGCCAATGGAAATGGAAATAGAAATTCAAACTACAACCCTCAAAACATGGCCTATCGCTCTCCAGGCCATCCTAAACAGAATGGTTCTCCTCTTCATTCATATACACGGTCTCCAAGACAACGATGATGTAAGCAATAAGGACAGAAGCACAACTGGTAGATTGTGAGCTGTTGCATGTCTGTAATTGTAAATCATGCCAGGTTGCCTTTCAAGAGACTCGATGTATTAGCTACAAGGATGTCAAAAGTGGGGTTCTTTGGCCTCGAGCTTGTAGTTTCTGAACATATAATAGTTCTTGTAGCCTTGGTTTTACATCAAATTATATGTATCGGGTTAAACCATGTTTCTGTTTTGTAAGAAATTTTTCAGAGCAGTTGGAAAAATGTCGACTTCTTAGCGGACATGATTTTTCTTTACCGTGCACATTATGCATTGTAATACATTAAATTATTATATTAACAGCTATTGAGCTCAGAAAGGACCCAAGAAAGAACTGACTCAAAAGATCAGAACTAGGGGGCTATGTCACATCTGACATGGACGTTAAAGTTAAATATGATCAATCAGCAAGGACTGCCTTACAGAGCTCATATCAGCAGCACTCCAAAAATTGAATCTTTTTTGGTTTAGTTATTTTTTGGTCTTAGAATGGTAGGTTGGTCATACTATTGTGTACTGTATCATACTAATGCATCAATGACAGCAGGGAACCTTAGACAAGGGCATCCTTGCTATTTGGTCAAAGTCCACAAGTTATTTATATTTTTTTGTTCTTTCAGATTGGTTTGAGGACTGAGATTTCCTTTTTATACCAAAGATAATTCTGGCATCTGGTGTCATGACCTAAGTGCATCGTATTGGCAAAGAATTCAATACAATTAGAAGTTTGTTTCTGAAGTTTAGCTTGAGCTCCAGTTTTTTTGATGACTATATTGCTGTTTATGGAGCGTTTGTAATAAATGCTTAGAATTCAGCAAGCACTCTGGACCCTTGAATGTGAGGTGCGGTTTTTATTCTCCTAGGAATATTGTATTTGACCTGTTTGCTTTGTGTTAGGGTATTGGGGAAAAAATAAGAATTCTACTTGTACCGAAACATGAAATTTATAAAGCTCATCTACAAAGTTTACAAAGTGTAACTGAAAAGAAAAGATACATAAGACTGAAATTGACCACTGAAGAGGTCTGAAATAGAGACCCAGATTCTAGTAGTCATATGAGCCTCTCTGTTCCAGTTCTTGGTGATAACACTGAACTCATGCAACTGTAACGTATGCAATTGGTGAAAGCTTTAACATAGCACACAATGTAGAGGTACATTAGTTGCAGCAAGGTTGCTGAGTCATCTGAGATCACTGACTGCATCTGGGGCGGAGGGTCCAGTGACCACTCAGCGTCACACCGGCCTTTAAACGCTGTTGCAGGTCCTTGTAAATCTTGCAGGAGGTCCTTGTAAATCTTGCAGGAGTAGAGTCCAAGAAGGAGCTGGAATTGAAAGTCCAAACACCTCTCAATCCATCTCTCCATCTTCATTCAGGAAAGGCTTGAGACGGGTGTACAGCTAAGTTGATAACCGGTCTACTATAACCCCTTCAGTTTCTTTTTGCAGCCATCTGAAATAAGCCAGCTCCACCATTGAAGTACAAAGCCAACACTGACCAAACCGTGTTACACACAATAAAGGTGCCATGCAATTTGATAAAATCAAGTAATGACTAAAGATGGTATGAAATTTTCATAAGGCTGAAAATACCCCAAGCAAGCAGATCCAAGCTTGTGGCAATCTGGTCGAACAGGATCAAGGGAGAACTGGAGTGAGGAAAGTCTGTTGATAACTTTCATGAGAGAATTCTACGCAAAATAAAGGTTAAGAAATATCGAATTCAACAGGAACACTGTTACTCTTAATCATGATCTGTTAGGCCAACCCCACATCCAAAAGGTTGAGAAATTATAAAATCTAACAGTAGAGTGTATACTCTTAATCATGACGTGTTAGTCCCACCTCACTCCTTTTCCAAGTGTTTTATGTTCAATTAATTGGAAACTTAGATATCACAAACATAGAGGAAATAATCTCCCGATTAATTGAATTAATCCCTGTGCAATCAATGAAAGGATTATTTCGTTTCAGTAACGCCCCGCTAAGATTGGCCGATTTTATCTTTTTGGGACCCTTGTCGATTAGTTGTCGAGTTCATTTATGATCATAAACATCATATTTAAAAATTACAATTTAATCTTTTTGCGACCCTTGTCGATTAGTTACAAGTTGCCCAGTACGATCATTTCATTTATGATCACAAATATCATATTTAGAAATAAAAACCACTGTATGGTTTTCATATTAAAATGAAATTATAAAATATATTGATGATTATTTGCTCACTTAGCTTGGAGGATAATTGGCCTCTATCTTCTTTTTCAGAAATTATGTGGGGTCTTATGTTTATTGAACTCTGCAGGGATCACTATCACAGTATCAGGATGAAAGTTGATTTGTCTATTCAATAATCAATGAAGTAGTAACGTTGCAAAAAATTTACACAGTTAATAGCAATGTCCATCATCATTGATGATAGTTCAAGATGTCACAGGAGACACTGCTCATTAAAATTGGACCAGTTGAAGGAGCTGGAATTGAAAGTCCATCATCGTTGATGATAGTTTTGGAATTTTTTTTTTTGGCAATCATCATTGGAATTTGGCTATATAATTTTTGGCGAAATTGCAATTTTTTATTGTTTAAATTGCATTTTCAAATGTATAAATAAATTAAGCGTTTTGAAAAACTCTGAACCACTTAAATTGTACAGACTCAACTCAAATATACAATTCCAATAACTCCTGATCAAATTTTGAGCAAAAATGGCCAGAAAAAATACCCAAAAAAATCCAAAACATAGAACATTTATACTACATCTATTCAATATTATTTGCACATATTCATCCAAACTGTTGTAATGTTGTATTGCAATAAATGCTTTACCAATTTTTTTAGTTGGCAGACGTCGGGAGTTCCAAGTACAAATTATTAAAATCTATATCTGAATAGGTAACGTAGGATGAGTTTTCCCAGTACAGATTGCTAGAAATCTATACTGCATAGGTAACATGGGACGAGTGCGCAGTCACTGGGATGTTGATCACTTGGGAATTCGTTTTTCTGCAATTCTAATTTTGGATCAGCAATGCAATCGTTTAAGGTTGGTCCAAGGCCGTTCACAAATTCTTATAATTGAATTGTTAATTTAAGGCTAACAAAGCATCAATACAAGGGTTTTATGATTACATCATGACTACATTCTTTGCTCTGAGTAGCAGGGTTGATAATTGTGTTACATAGCATCTGGAAAAATCAACTGGTCCAATTTTAATGAGCAGTGTCTCCTGTGACATCTTGAACTATCATCAATGATGATGGACATTGCTATTAACTGTTTAATTTTTTGCAACGTTACTACTTCATTGATTATTGAATAGACAAATCAACTTTCATCCTGATACTGTGATAGTGATCACTGATAACTCAAGCTTTTCAAGGTAAATATGCTTAAATTTTTTTTTTTCTTAAAAATCTATAATTTTGCATGGTGCCAAGTCTTTACCCAGGTTAACTCATGAGTATTTGCCCAGTCTAGACTGAAATTTGATTGTCCAACTAAAACGAATCTTGACTCGGGTCAACTCTAGTGACTATGGGATGGAGTCTGGCCTTAACGATTAGTAGCTTTTAATGTTTAAGGCAAATGGAACTCGTCGAGAACCATACAGAAGAAATCACCAACTATTTATCATGGATGGAGGTTGAAATATAAATTTTATTGTATATTATTCTGATTGGAGATTATTAGGTTTAATAAGGATGAAAATTATTATGTTATATGAAATTTGGGAATTGCATGGAAAATGATGTAAGTTGCAATGGAACTCCTTTTTTCATTATGGAAAAATATCTTGTATTAAATATATAAAATAAACTTTACAAAATTCTGTTTAGAGAATAATATTTTTTCTGTTCTTTTTTACAGATCTCACTTTTCTATTTATAATTGTCTTTCACATATACTTTTTACAAAAATAAAAAAAAACCAAAAATATTACAGATCTATTACATTGTTGATCAACATTTAATCATGAAAACTGGATTTAGTATTCAGTTACTTTTTCAAAGCTTCCAACTTGTTCTCCCATTCTTTCGGCAAAAAATAAAATTTCTTTCTCCATAAGCAAAGTCTGTTTTGATAGTTGATCTACTTCCCTATTGAATTCCTTGTAAATGTGTTGTATTTTTAAGTGCTGGATTCTTCCACTCATCTGACGGATTTTGGTTATCCAAGACTGTAATGAAATCACCTGTAAGTTGTTTTGATAAGAAAACCAGTCAGCAATTACTTTGGAATCTCCAACCAACTGTAGACAAATAACCTGCTTATGAAAAGCAAAATACAAAAGACTCCACAGTGCCAGGAGTTCTCCTCTAGTATTTGTTCCCGTGCCATAGTTCATTTTAATACTAAACATACCTCCCTTTGGACATTTTAGCACTGCATCCGCACCACATTTTTCTCCTCCATTTTGTGAAGCCCCATAAAAAAAACCAACTGCCAAATTTGTTTCTAGCATAGGAAGACGAACTACTCCTTGAGAATGGATAGTAACAGTTTTGTTAAATTCACCCAAATCAAGCAAAACTCGATTGATTACATTATGAACAGATAGTGGATGATTCTAAAAAATAATTAGATTTCTCTATCTCCAAATTTCCCAATAGATATAACAAGGTAATTCCGACCAATTGTCCTTTTTCTTAATCCAAATCTGAAAACTTTAACTGAGTTGTCCACCCTCCCACTTTTTTTTAGACTTATAAACTTTTAGTAGATATTTCCAAACTTCTTTTGTGAATGGACAAATAACCATTAAATGATTAATTGTTTCCTCTTCCTCTCCACATAGGAAGCATCTACTAGGACCAACAAACCCCTTTTTTATCAGATTATCCCAAGTTAGAATTTTATTTTCTATCATCAGCCAACAAAATAGTTTAATCCTCAATGGGATCTGTCAATTCCATATATCAATCATCCATTGATTTTGATCATCTTCCATATTCTCTAGAAATTGCACCTCATAAGCTTGTTTTGCAGACACTTTCTCTAACTTATTGTTCCAAGACCAAACAATTTTATCTCTTTAATCAGATAAGGCAAAGCCTGAGAGTTTTAGTCCCCTCACATAGTTCTCCCATTCCAGCTCAAGAGAATCTGTATTCTTCCAATTAAAACTGTATGCCAACCCAGAGTCAACAGAAACTACCTGGTCTAGAGTGAAAATACCTTTTGAGTGTAGTAAGGAAATCAAATCCTCAGACAATTTGTAGTAATAATGAGATCCTATTAGAGGATCCAAACCAACTCTAATATCCTTTCCATTTCCAGGCTTCCATGCTAACCAATCAGTGATAATAGACAGAGAATCATAAAGTGCTTTCCAACAATTTGACATACCTTTCACATTTGAATTCCCTTTTCTAAGCCATTCATTCACAAAAAGTCTTTTTAAATATTTTTTAAGAATTACTTCATGCCATAACGCATTACCAAACAAACTCCTTTACAGGCTTTTTGCAGCCAGTGCTTTACCAAAACTGAAAATATTTTTAAAGCCCCATCCTCTGCACTTCTTAGGTTTTGCAATCCTATCCCAGCTTACCAAATGGAAACTTTATGTCTCTTTGTTTCCCAACCACAGGAAACTAAACATCCTCCTAATTCTATTCAACATGCTTTTGGGTATCTTTTCCATAGACAACTAGTACACTGAAATGCTTCCCAATACTAAATTTATCAAAATATACCTTCCTCCCAATGTAAGCCATCTATGACACCAACTTGAATTTTTTTTTCCCACTTTTTTAATCAACCATCGCCAGTCATTAATCAAATAGCAATTTGGTTTTAGGAAAAAAACCAAGTATTTAAAGCCATCATCTAAAGGTTTTACCTCCTAAGGTAGTAATTCCTTCAAGGGAATTAACTCCTCTGTAGTCCAATCTGCTTCCAAAAATTGTGACTTGTGTGCATTGTAAGCCATTCCAATTGCATTGCTAAATAAGTCAAGTGTCTCCTTAAACATTCCCCATTTTGTCAAAGATCCTCTACCCAATAGAATAATATCATCTACAAAAAGTAGATGAATAATTCTAATCCCTTTCGCTACTGCAACTCCTTTGATTTTGTCTTCCTCCGCAAGCTTCTTTAGTATTTTGCTAAGTCCTTCTACTATAAGCAAAAACAATAATGGAGAAAGAGGACAACCTTGTCTGAGACCTCTTGAACTTCTAAAAAAGCCAGTAGGGCTTCCATTGATTAATACTAAGAAATTTGTTGAGCTGGCACACGCCATTATCCAGTGAGTCGCTTCTAGGAAACTCCAGTCAACCCTATCATATGCTTTTATCAGATCTAGTTTTAAGATCATAGCTTTAGATTTCTTATTCTTTATACTATGTAGGGCCTCTTGTGCTATACCTATAGCCTCATTGATCTGTCTATTTTCGAGGAATCCAAACTGCTCCTTAGTTATACCTTTTGAGAGGAAAGCATTGATTATGATTGCAATAATTTTTTAAATAACCTTATGCAATAAGTTACATAAAGAGATTGGTCTGAATCCATCTAAGGATTCTGGGTTATCACTTTTTGAAATTAGTGCTATAAAGGTGGCATTCAATGATCCTATTATCTTCCCCTTGATTCTGGATTTGTCCAATGCTTTCAGAATATTCTGTCCCAAAATATAAAAAAATTCCAAGAAAAATTCAACTATCCATCCATCAGGTCAATGACTTTTTGAGTTAGCAAATCCTTTTAAAGTGGACAATACCTCAGGTAATAAGACTGGATCAACAATTGTTTTCCCTTCTTCCACTGAAAAGAGTCTAGGGTAAGTCTGCATAACTTCGAATTGTTTTATAATAGAAAGATCCTCTTGAAATTTAAACATTTTTTCAAAGTAAGAAACAACTTCCTTCCCCAAATCCTTCTGTTTAGTTGCCACTAAGCCATCCTCCTTCCTTATCTCCCAAATTGTGTTTCTCTGCTTTTTGTAATTGGCGAAGGCATGGAAGAACTTAATATTTTTATTACTAGAGTTTAACCAAGTAATTCTGCTTTTCTGTCTCCAAGTCTCCTCATCTTGTTTTAACAGTTCTAACTTCCTCTTCTCTTTCTCTTCCACCCTCTCCCTATCTTCATCTCTCATAATACCCCCAGGATTTGCAAAGTAAAGTAAATCAAGGTCGACTTCAATCTGCACTAGTTCTTCTTTAGATTTTAATTTCTTGTTTTTTTCACTTATGGTTTTGATTGGCGAGAAATATTTCTTGAGCCCCCCAAAAATAGTCCCTTTCTTCACCGAAAGCTCCTTTTTATTGCTCCAACCACCAACAATAGCAGTCGGAATATCAGTTTTTGTCTTCGGGCTAGACCCAAAGAGAGTTTTTCCTCCGGAAAAGATCTGTAAATGGGTTCTATTTAACACTTCTTTATAAGAAGGTAGTAATTCTTTTAAAGAGTCCTCCACTAATTGGTTAACCGCCTACTCTAATAGGTTAGAGTTCCCAATCTTGGATGTATCCTCAGGTTCCTTGAAAAAAGAAACAGTTTCATCCAAAACTGTCTCTACTAGAGCATAAGGATTTTCCGATTCTAAAGAATACTTTTTACCAGCCTCTAGACGAGTTTCTTCGGCCAAAAAATCTCCCCCTGTGGTCGCAACCTCTAAGTCTACAGGGTTTACGAACCCTTCAACAACAACCTCCTCCTCCAAACTCCCTCCCCCTTTTTCATCTGGTGTAATTCCCTCCTCAATCATAGGCCCCAAGCCTGACCCTTCTCCTGGTTCCCTCGAGCCAAAATCCGTTTGGTCACTAAAACCCATCTTTCTAGTGCTAACAGAGGGTTCAAAACTAACACAAAAATACGAAAATAAACTCTGTTACCAATCCAATTCCTTTGACGAAAGGGACGAAAAGAGAGCAGGGGAGTGAAATTTTAACTTACCTATGAACGTAGTCGAGTTTATTGAGTTGATAAGTTAATCCCCTTCCAGAACATTTTCTCCCTTCCCAACAGAAAAACTCGAAGCCGGATCGATCTACGACCAATCTTCCTTCCACATCAACTTCTTTTTTTTTTCCCTTGACAAGTATTTTTCAAATGCTCCACCTCCTTGCAGACCATACAATGAAACACAATCCCCTAGTAGTCCAATTTATGTGTATGAACCACTCCTCTCCATTTAATTTCTAGGTACTCCGGTAAACCCTTTTGAAGGTCAAATTCAACTAAATTTTTTCCAATTTTGTGGTCCTGTCCCTCCAAATTAGTCTGATCCACATGCAGGAATTTACCCAAAGCATCATCCATTTCTTTGAACGCTTCTAGGTTCCAAAAGGCCAGTGGACATCCCGACATTAAAACCCACAGATGCTTGAACCTGAAAAAATCTTTCTCTGGGTTAAAACAATGTGTCCACCTTTTTATCGTGAGACTTCCACTCCCACAAAGCCAAACCTCGTTCACGGTCTTTTTCACGTCTTCAACATTTCTAAACCAGAAACAGAACCAGCCTAGGACCAACACCAGGGTTTCAGGAGTGTACCCCAGAAACGATTTCAATTTTTTCTCTGTCCACCTGCCTACATCCACCATTGAGCAAGCCCAGTAGCTAAAGTGACCAAATGATGCTAAAATTGATAAGGAAGAAACTTCTTTCAGCCCCACATCTCACCCCAGGACCATTTTTGAGTTATTCTTTCTCGGCTTCCACGATTTTTTCTCCGAAACCCTCTGTTCGATGTAACCAAAATCTTTATCGCGTCCTTCCGAAACCCTATTTCCCGTGAGGATCTTGTTAAACTCTACAGGTTTTGACGGGGCATCATTCTTATCCTTAGCACCGAAATCCCTTCTGTGACAGAGCACTACAAGTGGTTTTCCTTCCTGTCTAACCGGTGAAGGAGGGGAATAAAGAGTCGCGGGGGGATGACTTGTTACAGCTATTGGCTCGATCTATCCCTTCGCTTCAAGTTCGAAAAGGTCATCAATAAGCGTGATGCACCTTTTCTCAGTTTGGTTTCCTATCGATCCTCCACCTGGCGATAATGTTGTCTCGAACTTGACGCATGAATTAAGAGCATTTAAAATGGGTTCCTTTCTGTACTTGGTTTCCTTAGTTTTTATTAAATCATCCCTCTACTCTTCATCAGACTTAAAGAGTCCTTACTAGCTCCACATGTCATCCTCGAGTGGAGCTGAGAACCATGCCATCTGTGCTACCTACCGCCTATCTCCTAGGTCACCTATCCTCCTAGCTGTTGCTAGGGTCTATATCTAAGTTTCACCTCATCTGTACTATCTACTGCATGTCTACCATATCTTGAATCCTCCTACCTACTACCAGGAAATGGAAATTATATGGAAATGGTTGCGAAAATTTGATTCGAAACAAAAATAGAAATTTTTAGAAACCTGGGATAGAATAGGTGGAAAGAAAAAAACCAATGAACTATACAAGTTTTAGATTACCTTTATCTATTAAAAACAAAAAAAGAGAAATTATTGTATTTTATTTTTCTCTTTTATATGAAACTACTACCTAATGCATTTTTCTATACATTATCAATAAAAAACAATCTAATATATAATTTAAAATATATCCTAGTGCAACATCTTTTAAAATTAGAAATAAGAAATAAAGTTCAGACAATGTGCTATAGTGTTACTAGAATGTTGTATGGTTTGAAAAATCCATATTGGTTATCAAAACAACAATTGAAGTTGCAACAAATATAGCTTGTCCAATACAAGGCACATTGTTGCTATTAGTCTCTAGAATAATTTACAATTGAAGAATCTCCTATAATTATATTGGAAGATCAAGATCAATAGCATTAAGATTTCCACTAACATCATTTAGCCGAAGATTCGTATGAAGAAGTCGATTTATGTGGTTTCTATTATGTTTTTTGTTTTTTATTTTGGGTGGAAACAAGTGGTATGTGCCTAAAATATTTTAGGGCATGGGTTGGAATGTTGGATTCACATTTCTAACTATGTATACAATGTTTCTAAAAATTGAAACAATTCTAAAGTACATCCATGATGTTTCACATCAAAATATGTTTGGAAACATAAAACAACATTTTCATAGGCCTACTTAGGCATTTCTAGTAACATATAAAATTATTGTTTTAGTAACCTGAAGTGTAGGTTGATGTGACATAGATAATGGATGGTGCACTAGTTATTCGTCTATGAAATGAGAAGAGGAGTTTGAACAAATTGTAACAATGAAAGACATTACTAACACCTTATATCAAATATTTACATATTCATGCTTACAAAGTGTGTCCTACATAGCATCTTTGAAGTCCTTACTCTTTGTTTTTCATTCTTGCTATTTTAATCAAATTATAACCAACTAATTGTTATTTTAATTTTAGATAATCACACTAATTCAAACCAATTTGAGCAAGAGAGAGAATAATGCATGTGTGGAGTTCAAATTTATTTTATCTCTTGTGAAGTTTAATGATATAATTTTAACTCCACAACAAAAAAATGAAAATTTAATGTAATAAAAGATAATTGAAAGGATTTCCAACAAAGATGTGCTATGAGATAAGGGAGAAGTCAATACATTTACACACACATTTTAAACATTAAACAAGTTTTTATTTCAAAAGTTAGCTTTGATCCTACATTTCAAAGGAAGACCCATAACATTTACAGGAAGTGCTTCATGTTTACTTATTGATAATTGAAGCATTCCAAGTGTAAGAAAGTCAATACATGTATACACAAATATGAATACTAAAAACATTTATATTTTAAAGTTAACCTTAATCCTTACTTTCAAAAGAGAAAGGCCCATAACATTTACATGAAATTCTTCTTGTTTAATTATTGATAATTAAAACATTCTCAGTACAAATAAAGTCAATACATGTTCACAAAAATGTAAATACTAAAAATATTTCTATTTTAAAATTAACCTAAACCCTTAATAATAAAAAAAAAAAACCATAAAATATTTTCTAAGTGCTTCATGTTTATTTATTAATAATTCAAGCATTTTAAACATTTCATATTAAATATTAAATATTTATTAACAGATAATTCAAATATCTTTAAGAAAATGTGCATTCAACCTAATGTGGATCGTACCAAAAATACATTACGTTACCAAAGGCCTTTGTTTATCATAATTGAGTTGTAAGAGAGTAAATTTATAATTCATATTATTAGTATAATTATTTAGAGTTTTTAATCTAAATTTTGAATAATGTTGCAAGGATGATACATATAAAGATATTACGATCTAAAATGTTGAAATACTATATATTCTATCTACAAGATTGCTTGGGTAATGATAACAACAATTCCTAATTTTATAAGACAATATATCGATTATAAGGTTTACCTATGATTTATAAGCATCTCTAGAGAATATGTATATGTTGACCTCTTTTTGAGTGTCTTTTGACTATTGATTGAGATTCATGTACTTGTGACCAGAATAAACTTCTTCATAATATGATTGAGGCGTTCTAATTGCAACTTTCCCTAAACCAACTAGTTTTGAGCTATTCATAGGTCTTTCTTTAATAATTAATTTTATTGGTTGTTTTCCTCTTGTAGATTTTGGTGTTGTCTTTCTAAGGATTCCTGAGTTCTCTTATTCTCACATTCTTTATGACTTTTTAATTTAGATTTTTTTATAAGATTTTTTATTTTTTAATTTTGTTTTTATGATTTTTTAATTTAGATTTTCTTATCATAGGATCTTTTATTTTTTAATTTTGTCTTTATGACTTTTTAATTTAGATTTTCTTGTCATAGGATCTTTTATTTTTTAATTTTGTGCTAGGTACTCTGTTCTTGTAAGTTTGTAAATATTTTGTCCCATTCTAATTTGTCTTTGGCCTTTTTGTTTAGAAAAAATTATTAATATCTTGTTCACCTAGTTTATCTTTGGTTTATTTTGTTTGTCAATGTAAAATAATAGATCAATAAGCGCCACTACATTAATGTGTATTCCCATCCATATTTTTGTATATTGAAATTGATATATATCATTCAACTATTTTATACATAAGTGTAAAAAAGTGGATAAAATATAATTTATTGCTCATCCCTTGGCTTTTTATCTTGGTTAACTTCAAAAGTAATTTTTCAAGTCTTTTTACCTTTTCCAAACTCCCTAGGTACTTTAATTAATATCCATTTGAGTTGCTTCCATCATTTGTGGGTTCCTAAAACATAATCTACAATACAAGGTCAACTTTTCCAAAGAATATTCATAAATATGTATCTCAACACAAGGGCCATCATCATGAACCATAATGCATCATAAAAAGAGGTATAACATCAATGATACACAAACACAATCATTAAAACAATACTCAATGCTCATTACTACCACCAAAGAGATCCTCAACTCATGCCTTCGAAGAAACACTCATGATATTTATTAAGTAAAGATCTTCTAATGCTCAACATAAGTCATCATCAATTAAAGTAACCATTAAGGGGATACTAAGTCCAATACATCATCTCCTAAAAAGCATCATAAAGAAACTATGAGAACTCCACACATGCACACACATCCAAGGAATACTTCATGGGGAACCTCCTCTTCTTTGAAATATACAAATGGAGGGCAGATCAACTATCAACCATAATAGTGGTTGGTAACCCAAGGGACTCAACCATATTTCAACATGTGACCTATGGTATTTAATATAACCCCTCTATGTATAGTCACATGTTCAACCACTACCTCAAGGTGTCTCCATGGATTCAGGAATATATATATGATCCATGGAAGGTGTGTGATGATGATGATGGTTAATGTCCACTGAGACCAAAACTGGTCTATCAAACCTTAAGAAAAACAAGAGATTACTTGGATTTCTTTAAAATGTTATTTCAATGCTTGAAAAACATCAAGAGAAGCATTATGAGATTACTAAAGTTTTGATGACTTAGAAGGTTAGGAAGGTCGGTATTGTGACAAATATTTAGAAATTGGGATCTAATTTGGGTATACACGACATTCTAGAAGAAAGTGCTTTTCATCTTCAACCCTCTTGGTGTAACAAAGGTGACATATTATTTCTTGCCATGGTGTTTTGGGGATTGTCCAACACCCAATTTCATTATGCAGCTCATGAGAATTAGTTCTTATTTTAGCAATATTAATTCTCTTCTTGACGTTAGTCAAAACAGAGAGATACTTTTGATCTTCAAGGTTAGGGTTAACCACCTCCTTATAATATAATAATTTTCTTTTATCCTTTCTTTATCACACAATAGATTCTCCTTAAATTTAGCTTGTACAATATTTTTAATATCATTGATATTCTGCATAATAACTTCTTATTTTATTCCCCAATGATTTAGCCAAGACTTGGCATCATTATGCCATCTCTGCTTGAGCCGTTGGTGATTTTGGATAGAGTCTAAAGAAATTTTGGGTAGCCTCTTGTTATCCATGTCGTTTATCTTGTTCTTTAACATTAAGAACCTAATCATAACTGTGCTCTCAATGGGGGAAAGACTCGCTTCGATGAGGATGATAGGATAGGGTGTACTGCCCTTAATTTTGAGATTATAACTTATATAATTATTTTGGATCTACTTTATCTTTCTCCATGATTTTTGAGAGATATTGCATCCCCAAACTTCACATCCATATAAGATAACATGAGTGACAAGAGTCTCAAAGAGGATTTTTTTCTTATCCCATAGCCAAAAGTCTACTAATTTACAATTATTTTGAAGCCATAATAAGATTTCGACCCTCCCTTTATCCTTTTCTCAATGCTATAATTCCAATTGAGCTTGTGATGAATATCAATTCCAAGATACTTGTACGAAGGCAGTTCCTCCAAGATATTTTTTTCATATATAAAATTATCGTAGGTAATTTTGTTGGATTTAATGATCATAACCTTCGTTTTGTCAGTGATCACAATCATACATGTACTAGAGAAGAAATCCTTGAGGATTATAAGCTGCTTACTAAGGTCATAGGGATTCCATGCCATAAGAAAAATATCATTGGCATAGAGAATAAGGGTGATTACTATACTAGCAAGAGTTGGTCCAACAAAACATGCAGCTTCCAAACAATCTTCTAACTTGTCAATGTAAATGCCAAAAAGAATAGGGGATATGGGACAACCTTGCTTGACTCCTATATTGCAGTTAATTTCTTCTGAGCAACCCTTAGTGATCCTAAACTTGGAAATAACTCTCTCATACAACCTTACCAAAATAGCTCTCAAACTGTAGGGAAATTTGATCTCTTCTAACCTATTCCAAAGGTTGGTCCCATGCATAGTGTCAAAAGATTTCCTAAAGTCAACAAAATGACAAAGGAGATTGATTTTATTGTTGTGACACTCTGAAATGATCCTAAGTGTGATAAGGTGGTCCATAGTTGAATGATAACCTCTAAAACCGACCTGACCTTTAACTCTTTTTCTGTGGCTTTCTAGCCATATGCTTATCATCTTTTCCAAAATACTTCCATTTAGCTCGGATAAAATGGGACTATATATAAACATTCACATAAATGAAAATATAACCACAAAATACAACATCATTAAACCACTTGAGATCCATCTTAAGCACAAATCTATGAAGCCTTGAGAGGGATCAAATCCATGAAAGTGCAAACCTTTCCTCAAAAATTTTCATTCAAAAAAAAGATTCTACTTCTAGATATTTGGTCCCTCTTGACGCTTGATAGATCCTTTGTTAAGATGGATATAGACCAGTGGATTATCATGCATGGGAAATAAGTGAAGATGGTGTTATGAAAATTCCTATAAATGGTTTTACATTGAGGAAAGATGGGCCATTTTTGAAGAACCTCATAATATTAGCTTTCATTGGTAGTTGATGGTGTCAATCCATTTGGAGAGCTCAAAGACATTTACTCAATGTGAATATTTTTTGTTATAAACAACAACCTTCCTTGTTGCATGTCATTAAAGAGAGAGCACACAATGTCGACATTGATTTCTCAAGGTATTTATTTCCATTTATTTACAACATGCGAATTCAATTTTATTATTTGTTACATATTTTGTATATACAAGGTGACAAATATTTTTGTTTTCATATAACTGAAAGTACCAAGTTAGAGATATGGATGTATATCTTGAACCTCTTATTGATGAAATTTTAAAGTTATGAGATGACATCACCATGTACGATAGCTCCAAATTAGTAGTGCACACACAATTTCAATTCCATGTAATACTTACAAGGACAATTCATAATGTCAGGCTAACACATTTTTGTAGTATGTAGATTACATTTTAAGACTATATCCTCTATAATTTCATGTAAGTATTTGAATTTTTTGGTATTCTAATAACATTTATATTATTATTTGTCAAGTATTCAAACAAAGAGTAAATATGCATGCCAAATATGTAATCCTATAATAAAATATTGATGTTCAATAAGTTTAGGAAATGATGTGTTTAACCAACACATACATTTCCTTCCTAAGAACCATAGGTGTCAAATTATTGAAAAACAATTTTTTCAAGGAAAGAAAGATCTAAGAAAAAGCCATGAAGAATGACACCCTATATGGAAAAATGATTATGAGCAGAATCTCGGTAAGCGATTGGTTTTGATTACATCCATATATGTAACTTGTTATAGTTTTTAATTATATCTAATTATGTTCACTATAACTAACAAATGCATTTCCATTTATGTTTCCCAAAGATCAACGTTATGGGATTCCACAAGGTATGAAACAATATTATAATCAATTTAGTTAACTACCCTACTATGAGCACCTACAAGTAGCTCATTTGTTTAACATAATGCATATTGGGAAAAATGTTATAAAATCCTAATGGAAAATTGTAGTGGAAGAAACAACAAAGATAAAATTGCTAAAGTTATAAGTGGCATTAAGGAAGCCAAAATAATGCAACATTTGAGTCAATATTTTAGTGATGGAAAACTTGCCAATATTTAATGGTTATTAACAAAGCAAGAGTGTAATGTAGTAAAAGATGTTATATGAAAGCTTAAAATTTTGATTGGTTTTGATTCAAACATAAATAACAACTTAATGAAGAAATATGATTTTGGTGGGGAAAAACTCAGGATTAACATACTTTTATTAAGATTTTGAATTTTCTAATATTACGATCATATGCAATAAACATTATTTATACCAATAGTTGTTTGTTTTTAATCATTAAATGATAATGCTTCCTTCCATGTTATAGTATGTTTTACCTCTAACTCTCCCAAACAATTTTGATAATAACATAAATAAAGTTATATATGATCTAGCAAGTGCTGGAGTTACTTCACACACACCTAGGATTTATTTTTCCTAAGGTTTTTCCTTTTTTATTAGTCATAATTAATCATTATCCAATCTCCTATATTTTAGGGGAGAATATTCCACCTGGAGAATATTCTCTTTCAGTTGACACTTCAGTTTGACTAGTTGAGTTGAGTTTAGATGTTGCATTGGTTTTATCACCATGCAACATTGGGATCATCACCATGGTAATGCGCACTTGCCTTGGTTTCATCACCATATTGGCACATTACCCTTGATTCCTTGATCTACTTCTCACTACAATCTGTTTCAGTCAGTTAACTGAAGACTGATTGACTAGTTAACTCAACTAGGTGGCAATTCACTCTCGTAATTGCATGAGAGACTAGAATAGGTGGCATTTTACTCCTGTAACTGCTGGTGCGTGTCCAGGTCACTCCAGACCACCACTATGGATCATTAGTTACTCATGTATCCTCTATCTATTGTAAATTATTTACTCTTTGAGTGTGGAAAATAGTTAATGAGAATTCTTTCATTCTTTCTCTTCTTCTTCTTCTTTCTCCAATTCTCTCTGCAAATGTGTGTATTATTGTTTAGATAGATATATTCTGTGCAGGTTCAACACATTTACATGGTATCAGAGCTGATAGACTGCTAAGAAAAAGCTACACCAAATTATTTTTGCAGGTACTAAAGATCGAAGAACGCAGAAAAGATGGAATTTATGTTCATCGATAATACTTCTCACGCCTCATAATTATTTGGAGTGGATTTCAAAGATTCTAATTTTTCTCAGAAGTAGAGGATTATACCAAATAACCATGGCAATTGAAGTAGAGCCTAATTCTGCCGATGAGAAAAATGACTTTCTCAATAGACAAGATATGACCATAGGATTTATTTGCTTGTCTATTTCTCCATAAATTCTCCACCAAGTATGTGATGTCACACAAGAATTCACTCCAAATGAATTATGGATTATATTGGAGGTTCTATTTGGGAATAAAGAAGATTGTGAATATTGCATGCAGGGGATTGGAAAGATAGAGTCAGAAGAGAAACTGAAGATCAAGCCTCTTATTTTGAAGAGTCTTCTACACAAGTATTTGCAAAAATTTGTATTCCATTAATTGAAGATGATGTCTACTCCATTTCATATTTGTTTCTAAATTTCATGTGGAAGATATATGGCATGCATCTCAGGAGTCACATGCAGACACTTTTGTGTGCACCATGCATGCATCTCAGGAGACAAAAAAGGAGCTGTGCACATCAGACTCTATTATGATATTTTCTGAGTAGAATTTGCAGAAAAAAATTGGATACTTGAATTCCTCTCAGGAAAATATCCAATTTCAAAAAAAACATCGTCTGAAACGGAGTCCGAAAAGTGAAGTTATGATCTTTTTAAAATAAAAAAAAATTCAGCATTTTTTTAGAAACGGCCCCACGGTTTTCAAAGTTTCATCCATTTTTTTTTTGGATATTTTTCATTACAACAAGAGAAAGTGGATATGTGTGGACATCTCAATGGTGCATCTACTTCATCAGATCCTTGCAGACATCTACATTTTCAACAAAATCTTCAATGAGCACAAACTTGCATAATTGCGAGGTCTTTTTGGAGTGAAGGACATGGTTGCTTAGCGACTGTTTTCTTGTTCCTTCTCATTTTTTTATGCATTGTAATTTGAGCGGGGGGAGGGTGGAGGGGGTTCCCATGATGTTTTCCCTCTTTCCTCGTTTATTTCAGTGTATCTTTTGTATTTGGGTACCTAACATGGCCTCGTTGCCGGGACCCATTCTTTATTTTCACCATAGTGATGTTCAGGGGGGGTGTTGGAGTTACTTCACACACACCTAGGATTTATTTTTCCTAAGGTTTTTACTTGTTTATTAGTAATAATTAGTCATTATCCAGTCTCCTATATTTTAGGGGTGAATATTCCACTTGGAGAATATTCTCTTTCAGTTGACACTTCACTTTAACTAGTTGAGTTGAGTTTAGATGTTGCATTGGTTTTGTCACCATGCAACATTGGGATCATCACCATGCTAATGCACACTTGCCTTGGTTTCATCACCATATTGGTGCATTATCCTTGATTCCTTGATATACTTCTCACTACACTTTGTTTTAGTCAGTTAACTGAAGACTCATTGACTAGTTAACTCAACTAGGTGGTAGTTTACTCCTGTAACTGCTGGTGTGTGTCCATATCACTCTAGACCACCACTATGGCTCATTAGTTACTCATGTATCCTATATTTGTTGTAAATTATTCACTCTTTGAGTGTGGAATACGGTTAATGTGAATTCTTCCATTCTTTCTCTCTTGCTTCTTCTTTCTCAATTTCTCTTTGCAAATGTGTGTGGTATTTTCTAACTAGATCTATTTTGTGCAAATTTAACACATTTACAACAAGTACATGAGCATCCTTCAATAGTTCCTAAAAGGGATTTGGATGAACTGCTAAAAGATTCTATAGAAAAAAAGTTGAAAAGAGAAGGAAAAAAACCAAATAATAAAAAGCCAAAAATGTAATAATATAATATTAACTGATTTTTTTTTTTTTTGAGAATTTAGTAGATAAATGTTGCATTTGAATTGATCAGGGATGATCCCTATTAACATAGAACTGAAACTTTTGATAAAATAAAAGACACATTAAAGGGCACCAAGGCTAGATTAAAGACACATTGACAACACAAAACTGGCTTAGTAGTATACATTGAAGTGAAAAGCAGATTGTAAGCTATAAAATTTTAAAGCTTTCATTACAAAAATGTTCAACTCTTATTTAGAACTACGTCAAAATAATCACATTACGTTATGGTTGTGTCTTAAGAAACGTAAGACAAGGAGCCCACCCACGATGAACTAAAAATCACTTTAAACCCTGGTCAAACTTAAGTAAGGCGAGGGCCAAAAACCTTCTATAGAATGTGGAGGTAAATAAGTGAAATTTGTTTTGAATGATTAATTATAAATATGTTTAGGGTTTATAAAATAATTGTAAATGTTCTTGCAAGTGAAACTATATATTATTCATGATCGTGAGAATATCGACGATGATGAGGCTAATATAGAGGAATACACATGAATGATGAGTGCAAAGATGTATGTCGAGCACTGTTAAACTGAAATCTAAATGGAGAATGTTTAATTTTGTTATACTTATAATTTTTTGTCGTTATAGATGTTGTGCCAGTTGATAAGGTTATTGGTGGTTAGCAGTGAAAGGTTAACTAGACCACGATGTCTACTCCAACATGTACTATGATAATAAGTATATTTGTAATTAACTTTAAAATAAATGTTTCATTGATTATAAATTGTAATTTTTAGTTTGATATACTATGAGCTTAATCACATACGTGGGTTCTACTCAGTTTGGGAGCATGCATGTTTTGTGTATTAGTCGAATACATTGATACAAGAATCACATTATTAAAATGAATATGACACCTCTCTTAATCATATTTTGAAAATAAAATCTAAGAGATATAATGTAGTAGTTGAATATTCATGAGACATATGAGTACATTTGATGAATCCGATACTACTATAATCTCATGTTTTATGATAGTATTATGTATGTTCTATGTTTTGATTCAAATTTCATTGCATTGCCACTATCATGTGTACATGCTTTGTTTTATAAGAAAATAAACTACAAGGAATAAAGAGTGATGTGAGGGGGAAGAGGGGATAGATGAGCTTCCGCCTTTTCATGCCTAGCCTTTTTAAAAGATAATAAAGTATCCTCAAAGCTAAGAGAATCTCATGTTAGTAATGGAATTGCCACTTTAAGAAACAATGGTATCAACTCTTAAATTAATTAAATTACACACACACACACACAAGCATAGTCTAAACGTTCTACCTTTTGACAGTTTCCCGACGAGTTTTTTCGTTTGATTTTGCTCGAAATCCAGTGAGGAATGGCTGGATCTGCAGATTTGAGTGGCTAAGTTTGTATAATCCAAGTGCCCCAGGGGTTTTCCAGCACGCTGAATCCATTTATGCATTCATAAATACAATTTAAACAACAAAAATTAACGTTTTTATTCAGATTTACATCGTTGGATTCCGACCAAAAATCCCAAAAGGTAGAACGTTTAGCCAACACCTATATATATATATATATATCAAATCACATGATAATCACTCTCTATGGCTTCTACTGCAAGTCAATTTTGATGAGAAGGTGGATCATAAGATGAGTCAAAACTACGAAGTGGCGCTACATGATGTGTTCAACAATCTCATGAAGATTAGCATAATATGAATTTTATGACATGTCTTACCACCTTGTTTTTTATGTTATGATTTTTAATGTGTCCTCCTAAGCACATGGATATGTATTAAAAATTGGAGTGAATAATTTGTTGTAGTTATTTAACATTTTGATTTAGGATCCTTTCTAGGATTTAAACTTGCTATAATTGCTTGTTGAGAATTTGTGTTTTAATTTCTTATCACAATGCTAGAAATTTGTAAAGGCCTTGAATTCATTCATATTCGTAAAGCCACTAAATTCATTCATATCTAGACCTACTATACAACAAGGAAAATGGGGACATTATGTATAAGGATCTCAAGCTATGTCATTAATAATAGAAATGAAGATCAATTATTGTTTAGTAGAGATAAATCCAAACATGAAAAGAGAAAGACTTCACCAATATATGGTTGAATGAGACCACTCTTTAGAGGCACCATTTTCAAACACTTAATTCTATTTTATTAGGCTATATACCAACACATTTTTATTCTCAAAGATAATTTGACCATAAAAAAGGTTGTCGAAGTAAGAAAATCCATCCTCTAAATTTCATAAATTTCTATGAATGTTATATATCTATGTTTACAATGGTTGTCATTGTGTTTTATATCCAATAATTGCAATGGAAAAATAGATATTATTTCTCTTCTTTTTGGATATAAAAGGTAGTCTTGTGAGAAGATGAAGTTTCAAACTCCAAATGTTCCCTTGCCACCACAATTTGTATGAGTGAAAAATTATTTTGTTTTTCAAAAAAATAAGACCATGCTAATTTCAAAATAATGTCATGTCTATATATTACTCATGGATTTCATAATCTAATAAAGATTCAAGTATTTTCAAACATTTAAGAGCAACACATTTCATGTCAACAACAAATCTTCATTTACACTATGCAAGAGCAACACATTTCATGTCATCAACAAATCTTCATTTACACCTTGAGCATAACAATGCTAGGCTTAAATACCAAGAAGATATTACATCACTATAAAACATTATTTACTTCTAGCAAAGCCTTAGTCTAAGTATTTAACTTAAGTGCCTTAATCATTTTAATGTTTACCTTTTTTCCACAAGAAAAAAACATATTTTTTCGTATTTATTGAGAAAAAATTGCACAATATAATAGTGTTTACATTAGATTCGTTCATATAGGAGAATGTATTAACCTTGAGTTCAAGATCAGGTCCTATTTTAATGTTTCCTTATTATTAGAAAAAAATTATCTACACCACCTTCCAAATTTTAAAAGTATTTACCCTAAAAAATTGTAAGTAAAAGCATGCCCACATATGCTTATTTGTTTGGAAAAATTGGAATAGGAGGTTTGTTTTTATTTTTTCCAATAGAAATTGTGTGCACATTATACATCTTGCATCCACTATGTAATGTGAGCGTATTTTGAAGATATGCCATGTTGGCATTGTATTGAAAATTAAAACATGTGCATATTAATAGCTTAGCAATGTCGTGTCGAGCCAACTATTCAAATGAAATGCACTCATATTTTGTAACAAATGCACATGCATTTGGTGACAAATGAACACACATTTTGTAAGAAATGTGTTTGCATTTTGTTTTCACCTAGGGATGATTTGTGCAAAATTAAGGTTTCTCTTTTACGGTCACCAGCTTTATGTTCCCACTTTTAGGTGGATTAATATAGTAGTGTTAGTACTAGTCTTCTTAGAATACATATAATCATCATTGTCTTGTAATTTGTGAGATAGGATTTGGATTATCTTTGTTTATCATTGAAACTACTATGTTTTTAAGAGTTTGCTTAACATTTTCTTGAATATATTATAATTGTGAGAATTTGTGAGATAGGATTTGGATTATCTTTATTTATCATTAAAACTACTATGTTTTTAAGAGTTTGCTTAACATTTTCTTGAATATATTATAATTGTGAGCTTCATAGTTATTTTTTGCTTGTTCATTAACTTGAAAAATACTCTATATACAATTGAAGTTATCACATTATTTCTCTTATTAGCCTCCCTAATCAATAAGGTTGAAGGGTCAGATGCGTGAGAAAAACAAAAAGGTTGCATGAACTAGAATGCTCCAAAAATAATTGTTTATGGTATTGGAACTCATTATGGATTTGTGGATGTTTAATCATATTAAGTAGAATGTGTTCATAACTTCCATATTAGTTATAGCTAATAGGTTGTTTCCTATGCTTACAATAAATGCTCTTACAATTTGTCTTATCTTGAATTCCTTAGAATATTTTTACACATGTGGTGTCTAGAATGGAATAGTGTAATACTCCATTTTTTACCATGTGTTATATATATTTTTTTCAATTGGAAAATTTCACAATTATATATTAAAATATAATCTGTTTTTTTGTCAAGATACAAGCAATGAGATGAGAGGAAACTGCTGAAAAATAATAATAACAATGTAAAACTTTCTCCCTTATCAGTTTAATGATGAGAAAATGAGAGAAGAGCTTAGATTGTTTTGGGCAGATTAAGCGACTGCATGACTGTAAAAAAGTGTTGTTAATGATTACAAAAGTGTTGTAAAATAGTGTTGACAAAGCTTACAAAACATGAGAGTAGGGAAGAGATCTGCGGGCAAGAATAAATGAGAGAAGATAAGAGACTAGAACTTTTATGACAAGAAAGTTCTCTGCTGATCTTTAGTGGAGAGATATGGTGTGGAGGGGGCCCTCTTGTCCATCGATACAATGAGTATATGATAAGATGCCTTCTTTTTCCTAAAGTGCTGACTTGGAGAGGTGATCAACATAACTGTTGAACTCATGATAGATATGGTTATAGCTGAGTTTTTTGAAAGTACATTGAAGATGTCGGATTCTATCCTTCCATGCTGTAATGGAGATAGCTTGGAGATCGCACTTGTTACTCAGCCAATCAATAACAATTCTGGAGTCCCCTAGCACCCAGAGGACGTCTATGTGGAGCTTGGATGCCAAGAAAAGTGTGGCCCAGGTGCCCAAAAACTCAGCCCCGGTGTTGGCCCCCGACCACAGTTGAAGGTCCATTTATATAGGGTGTTTGGTGTGGTTTTGATAATCCCACCTACTCCACTTTGTGAACCGTTTGAGAGAGCAACACCATCAAACCAAGCTGTAGGTGTGTCGTCTAGAACTGGGCCATTCTTGATGAGAAGTGTTCTTGGTTTTCTAAAGTGTGCAACCTTCCAGGAGTTAAAAGTTTTTAGAGATTTGTAGGCAACAACAATTATGGAAGGGAGCACATTTTCAAAAATAGATTTATTTATTTCCAGCCAAATTGCCCAACAAATAAGAGGGGGAAGGTGTGAGTGCTTGCGATTCAGATGTGTCCAAGAGTCAAAGAAATCTGCAAGCACATTTCCATCCCAAGTGGATGTAAAATTGAGTGCTAAGGTGATCCTCGCCCAAGCCTGTTTGGTAAAAGGGCAATTGATGAAGATGTGATTTGCTGTTTCATTTTTTGAATGGAAAAGATGGCAGAGATTTGGACCAGACCATCCCTTTGTTTACAAAATATCCCAGGTATTGAGCTTGTATGCCAGCATCATCCAAGTAAAGTGTTTAATCTTTGGGGGTATGCGCCAAGTCCAAAGATGTAAACACCAACCAATGACAGTTGTGGACCCTTGCGGGTCTGAGATAGTATCGTAAAGAGGTTTTATTGTGGGTGAACCTGTTCTGTTCCCCTACCATTGCAGTTGATCAACCAAATTAGTGAGATGGATGCCCAGGTTGGTAAGGGTCGAACATAATACAATCCACTTGCAGGAGAGATCTGCGTTGAGGCCGAGGGTCGTGCAAGTGATCCAGGAATCCAACATGTTTGTTGATCTGGTATTGGATCGAAGTTGATAGAGAAACCAATAATTTTTTGAATGTAAATGTGCTAGTAGCTGTGGAGAGATTGATGCTGTTTTTTCCATGCCCAGAATGTGATCGCACCCGAATTCAATTTGGTGCCTCGAGACAGGAATCTAGCCGAGCTGTCGAGTAAGGTGTGGTTTGGATTTTATGAGATTCCTCCATATATAAGAGGCCGATCTGGAGGCCGATCTGGAGGGCGATTATGAGTGTATCCCACTGATGACAGATTGATGGCTAAGATATTTGTCGAGTATAACTGAGTGCCAAATACCAGGGTGAATTAGAGCACGCCAGAGAGAGTTTGCTGCTAACACTTGACTAAAAAGATGAAGATTCCGGATTCCCCAACTCCCAAACTGTTTGGGTTTGGCCAGTGCTTGCCTGTTGCAGAGATGTTGTTTGGAATGTTCGGAGCATCATGACCAGAGAAAGTTGAAAATCAATTGACGAAGCTTTGTGAGAACTGTGTTGGGAATGACAGCTAGTGCCATCCAAAACACAGCCTGCCCTGTGTTTTTTTTTACAAAAACGGTTATAGATTATATTAATGGGGTGGACTAGCCACAGATTCGATTACAAAATGGCCTCGAATTTCTTCGGGCCTATCTTTCTGAACCATTCTACTTCTATAGCTATAGACTTGTGAACTGAACTAGTTCCTGTACGCCTTCTAAATGAACTGGATTAAATTTAAATGCCGAAACTCCAATCACTGTTTCAGGATATGTCTCAACGTTGTTTCAGCCTGTGTCTCAGCCTTACAGTGGTGTTTCAACATCTGTTCCAGCACTGTTTCAGCATATGTTCCAACACTGTGTTTCGGCATAAGATACAACACTGTTTCAGCATTTGTTACATCGGTGTTTCAACATCTGTTACAGCGGTGTTTCAGCCTATGTCTCATCATTGTTTCAACATTTGATACAACAGAGTTTCAACATCTGTTCCAGCACTGTTTCAGCATATATTCCAGCACTGTGTTTCGACATCTGTTACAACACTGTTTCAACATATGTCTCAGCACTGTTTTAGCCTAAGTCTCAGCACTGTTTCAGCTTTACAGCGGTGTTTCAACATCTGTTCCAACACTGTTTCAACATATGTTCCAGCACTGTGTTTCGGCATAAGTTACAACACTATTTCAGCATTTGTTAAAGCGGTGTTTCAGCATCTGTTACAGCGGTGTTTCAGCCTATGTCTCAACACTGTTTCAACATTTGTTACAACAGAGTTTCAACATCTATTCCAGCACTGTTTCAGCAAATGTTCCAGCACTGTGTTTCGACATTTGTTATGGCACTGTTTCAGCATATGTTCCAGCACGGTCCCTTTACATCGGTTCTGGATTTCGCGGGGCAGAGACAGGAAATCTCATAATTTCAGCTGCCACATGGCCCTGTCCTTATTCTAGCGCTTCTCTGCACAAGACTTCTCTCACCCGCCTCATACCTTCGCGCCTGCACTTTGGAATCCTCAATTTCAGACTTCTGTATTTTCTGATAGGAAAACTCCGGTCGATTCCTTCTCCCCAGATTCTAAGGGATTGGTTCATGATTTTCAACTCCATTTATGTTGATGACTCCCTTGCCCAGGGAGGTGCCTCTGTTCGCTTCGTGGTCTGCCAACTGATTAAGATGCCTGAGAACGTGGTAGAACTTCACCTCTTCGAAATCTTTCATCTGAACTAGAACCTTCCTATAATAGTGATCCAAGCCCACATTTTTGGGAGCCTTCCTCTGATTGAGAGCCTAGATAAAGATTCTAGAGTCCCCTATGACAAACAACTTCRTAATTGATAACCTTCTGGCCTGAGCCAGCCCCTGCCAGATTGCTAAAATTTCAGCTGTGTTATTGGTGTTCAGACCCAACCCCCAGGAAAAGTTGAGCACAATTTTCCCTGAGCTGTCGAGTAGGACCCCTCCACTTCCCGCGAGAACGGGATTCCCTTTCGAGGCCCCATCCACCTACAGGATATGCTTCTCCAAAGAAGATCTCCACTTTAAGAACTCTTGTTCCTCCAGCCTAATTTCCCAAGGGGAATAGTGTTTGGTAAATTGCTTGGTTCTGGTCAGGAGGGAGGGATCAAGCTCAAGGAACCAGACATACTCATCTTTGTTAGGGTTTACTTCGTTGGTGAGATTAGTTTTTGAGGCTATCAGATCACCCAGAATCGCTTTCACTTTGAGTGCAGTTTGGGCCGGCGTCCCTGCTATTTCCCTGAATATCCTGTTGTTTCGCTCCAGCCACAGTTTCTAGCAGACTACTTTCGGCACCCACATCCAGCAATGCTTTAGCAAGTTCAAATTGGTAAAAGAGAAGGGAGACAAATCGACCCAGGAGGAAAACAAAGAGGTAACTGAAGAAGGAAGGTGTACATTCAGCTGGCCAAGAATGAGATTCCAAAGTTCCAGAGCAAAGGGACAGAGGAGGAAGAGGTGGACAGAGGTTTCAACATGACAAGCATAGAGAGGGCATCGAGAAGGCCCTTCCCAACCTCTCTTTGAGAGGTTTTCCCAAGTAAGGATACTGTTGTGCAGAAGAGACCAGCAAAAGAGATCTAATTTGGGAAGGGAGGGAAGGAGCCAAAGATTTCTCCACACCGAGGGATCAGGGGCTACCCAGGGGATTGCTTGCAGGGCTGCATAACCAGCTGTAGAAGAGTAACTGCCAGACGAAGAGCCCCAACCTCTTTTGTCCTTCTTCCTGGCCGAGGAGGGGGAGCACCCTTGAAGAGCACCCAGGAGGGTTCGAGCTTCAGTTTCTAAGTGTTGCGGATAGTCCCCTAAATCCCACTTAAGCCAAGATCCGTCCTGGTTCCAAGCTGAAAAGGTCCCACAGGGTGATTTTGCTAAAGGAGTGGAGCCAACTCTTGATGTTTTCCATCCCTTCCGAAAAACTTAAAGGGGCCTGTCCTAAGATAGAGTCTTCCCAAAACTTGATTTTTCTGCCGTTCCCTGGGATCCAAAAAAGCTTTGAGGTGATCAAGTCACGAGCCTTAAGGCAGAGAGAAAGGATGGGAGAGCCTTTTCTAGTCAAGGGGGGGCGATCGAGGCACCTTTCTTTGTGACCACATAAATATTTAAGCCTTAGAGATTTGGAGCTCCAAGTGGTTTTACCTCTTATCATCTTCCAGAGAATCTTACCTCCCATGGCCAGATTATGAGTGGCCACATCTCTTACTTGCAGCCCACCTTCCATCCTAGGGGCTTTGACTTTATCCCAACTGACTAGGTGCATTTTTTTCCCCTCATTCCTTCCCCCTTCCCAAAGAAATTTTCTCAAGATGATGTCTAAGTCTCTCACAAATCCTCTCGGGGCAAGGAGAATGGAGGCCTGATAGACAGGAAGAGAGGTGAGGACAGAATTTATGAGGATTAACTTCCCTGCTTTGTTCAGCCAGGTTGCTCCCCAGGCCAAGATCCTGGCTTTCATCTTGTCCAACAGAGGCAACCACAGGTTATTTCTGGGGGCAGTTTTGACTAGCGGGATTCCAAGATATTTAATAGACTCCCATGTTAAAGTTCCTTCCATTTCAAGCACCCTGGAAATACCAATCATTTCTATAGGAGGGCAGTTCTAGCCATAAATTTTACTCTTCCTCAAACTGATTTCACTGCCTGAAATTTCAGTGTAGTCATCCAATTCTTTCTTGAGTGCTCTTGCGGTGGACAGGTTGGCTTGGCCCAGAAGGAGCGTATCATCGACAAATTGAGCATGGTTAATTCTCTCAACTCTAGGAGAAATTGAGAGGCCAATTAAGGTGTGCTGCTGCATACTTTTATTCAGCTGAAAACTTAGCACAGACGCTTGTATGGCATAGAGCAGGGGGGACAGGGGGCAGCCCTGTCTAAGTTCTCTTGAGGCTTGGAAAAAGTCAGTCGGCCTGCCATTGACCAGGGGGGCGATCCACGGCTCCGCTATACAGGCCTAGATCCAGCGAACCAACTGTGGGTGGAATCCCATCTTGATCATCACAGCAAAAAGGAAATTCAGCCTGACTCTGTCAAATACATTCGCCAGATCCAGCTTGACTAACATTCCTTTCTCCTTCCTTTGACAACTTGAGTGGATAACCTCTTTCACAAGGATAATATTGTCCTGGATTTGCCTCCCCTGGATGAAGCCCCCCTGGTTCTCCGAGATGATCCTGGGGATAACTTTTTTTGTCCTATTTGCTATTACTTTGGTGATGATTTTGTACCCCAAATTGCAAAGCGAAATAGGGCGGAATCTTGAGAAGCTTTGGGCACCTTTCTCTTTGGGGATTAAAGCTAGAAAGGAGGAGTTGGTGCTCCCTCCAATTTTGCTACAGTTCTGAGAGTTCCTCACCATTTTGACTAGATCTTTTTGGATGATATCCCAGTAGGCTATATAGAACCTGGC
>ML782867.1:988988-1015454 GCA_009831015.1 Picea engelmannii | reverse complement strand
TTCCATGTTTCAGAGGTTTTTCCTTCCTTTTGTCCCATTTGAGCACAAGGTCACCTACAATTTTTTTCTATACTTAGCCCTTTTATCAAATAACATTTTCATTTTCCCTTGATATGCCTATAATTTCTCACTGACATGTTCTCTACTTTGCCGCACATGTATACGCTAGTTGATTCTCTGCTACATATAATTTGTCTCTTCTTGTATTTCTTGTAGTATGTTCATTACCAGGAGTCCTAGGTGAATATGCAAGATCACTTTAGCTCCATGAACCCACTAGAAAGGAGAATTTCCAAAATACCTTTTAGTATGTACTTTATCTTCCCATAGTGCATACTTTAGTTCAAAATCCCATGACCTCTTTTTCCCATATAAGATTTTCTTAATTATCTTCTTCAAATTTTTGTTTAAGGATTCATCCAACCCATTTCCTTGTGGATAATAAGTTACAGAGTTTCCTAGAATTATACTATATCTGTATAAAAATGAAATAATAATAATTAAATACAAATCCTCTGCATTATCAATTATGATATTCTTAGGACAACCAAATATTGCCATGATATTTTCTTCCAAAAACTTCATAACTACAATATTAGTAGCATTTCTCATAGGAATTGATTCTATCCATTTAGTGAAATAGATAGAAGTTGTTAATATCCATGTTTTCGACCCACTGGAAGGAGGATGGATCTCTCTAATGAAGTCTAAAGCCCATTTTTGAAATGGAGCCTAAAATTTAACGGGCTTTAAAGGCAGAGGTGAAAAATTCTACTTTCTCGTAAACAACGTACATTCTATGCATGAACTTACCTTCTCGTAAACTTACGTTTCTCCCAGGGAATATTTCACTTTCGTTCCTTGGAAACGACACCAAAATGTTAACATTATGTAAATTGCTTGGTTGAGGAAGCAAATCACAAAGGTAACCATAGAACCACTTTAGAAATGAAACTAGCCTTTTCAGTTCAGAGAGGGATCTCTCTTGTCACTTGGTCTTTGGATGATAATTTTTCTCTTAAGGATCAATGGCTAGGTCTTTGATTAGATGAACAGATTTATAAAGTTTGCTAGCAAGAAAAAAAATGAATCTGTTTGGAAATGGAGTCAACTTTGAAGCAAATGGAACTATCAGTGACTAGTGGTAGAACTATCAAGGAAGCAGAGGATAGATAGTTGATAATATTTCAGTTTAAATATTATTGTTGTATGATGGAAGAAAGAGAAAAAAATTAACCACATTCAGAGCACTAACTGAGATGAATTATGATTGAGTTAAGAAGATTGGAGTTAAGAAATAGGAATCAATTTGCGGGAAAATAGGGGTCAAAGATAACATCATATCTCTCAAATAATGATAGATGTTACAAAAATGGGAGAGGTTTTTGGATATGAACCTGTTCTTGAGAAAAACCTCTTCCATTTTTTGAAAAATCTTCTCCATGTTTTATGGATTTGTACCCAAAGATAATAACTAAAACAATAAATCATTAAATATTTATATCTGAAAAATATGATGAAAAGATCCCTTCGAATCTACTAAACTATGACACCTATGAAAAAACTGAGAGAGGATTTTGTTATTGGGTATGTGATTGACAAAAAAATATTTGGGTTTTTCAAAAAACATCTCCAGTTGTTCGAAACACGATCTTGAAGTTGATTGCAAAAACAACGTGCCCTGAAGACTTTTTGTAGCGAGGTTGCACAATGAGGGTTCTTTTCGAGTTTTCTTCATATGGTTGATCACTACAAGCTATATGGAGGTTGGTACTAGATTTTATAACATTACAAATGATATTGATGAGATGTAGAAACACAAACCTCCATTCCAAACATTACCCTTTACTCCAATCTTCAAAAACTCAAAACTAATTTAGAGCCACAAAACTTTAAATTTAACCCCATGTGTATAGCCTGCATAAATATATATTTGATGAAGCCATTGTGTTGCTTGCATACTATCTTGAACATGCAAGCTGCATTTATTATAATTAAGTCCCATTTTCTGCATCAATTGTAACCTACAACACCTGCGTAGCGTGCTGACGCAACTCGTCGTGCAAATGTGAGCTACAACACTTGCATAGCGTGTTTGCACAACATGTACTCTTTTCAATTTTTATTCACATGGGTGACCACTGTAAGGTGTCTGGAGGTTATTACTTTCCATTCTAATGTTCCAAATGATTCTTTTGAGTGATGGAAAGATAAACTTTCTTTCAAAACCTTTCCCTTTGCTTCAATCTTCAAAAATCAAAATGCTTTAGAGCCACAAAACTTAAACTTGACTCCAGTGGATAGCATGCATTATATATGGTTTTGATGAAGTATATGTGTTGTTTTCAAACTGTCATGAGTATCCAAATTGCATGAAAACCCCATTTTTACATCAAATGAAACGTACAACAGTTGCGTAGCGTGCCAACGCTACATAAGTTTTGTTTCTCGTTCTTCTTTAAGAAAAAAATGTCATGAACTCATAAAATCATCTTTATAGGATATATCATCATGCATATGATAGGGATAATCATTATACAAAAACTTTGAACAAAATTTGTCTTGGAATAAATACACACATCACAAATCTTCAAGACAATTGCAAATTCTGTGGCTCAAATTTGAAAACACTTCCTCCCTTGTTGTACTTGTTTTTCTTTCCCTAATATGTCATTGCTGAAAATGCTGTGAAAATGCAAGATTAAGCAATATGATGACTAGGGTTTGCAACAAAGAACTTACACAATGAAAGGGGTAATAGCTATGGCGTGCAACAAAACAAACTGAAGAAACTTACTTAGGATTTGATGGGAATACTTGAGAAACATGTACCAAACCACTTTGGATGAGTGTTACATATTACATCATGACAATTACTCACTTTTATGACCTTTCATAACCTTGACAAGACTAACCCCTCTCACACATGACTCTTAAGATGTATCAACACAACTTTGGACCCAATTTAACTAGATAACTCATATTCAAGACTCTAGAACTAGATTTATTGGAAATTTGACTTTTCAACATAGAACTTATGACAAAACAATATTAAAAAAAGGAATGAATTTGTCTTTACAAGACCAAGGCATGAAACACACATTTGACTAGATTTTGACCATTGAGCAAATTATAGCACACTAACACTTTAAACTCTTGAAACTTACTAAAGACCTTGTCCTTGGTCTTTAGGAAGTAGATCCAACAAGAGAAGTCATCAATGAAGGAACCATAGTACATGATTACTAAAATTTATGCTAATAAAATCAATCTGCAAATGTTCAAATGCATTGGGTCTAGAATCTCCTTAGACCTATTATCACTACTTGGGAAATAATCCTTAGCATGCTAGCCAAATGTGCACCCTATGCATACTCATTGCTGCTCAATAATAAACTCTAGATGACTTATTACTATCTCCCTCATAATAGGCAATGATCTATGATGTAGGTGCCCCATTCTCTTTTGCCACAACTTAGACAAACTATCATTGTTATGAACTAGGGATCAAATAGGTTCACCCTGCAACATGTAAATATTACCTTCCCTAAATATTATTAATTTTGTTGTATGTAGGATATATTCCTTCAGTATAATGATAACCTATTGGTTCTTGAAATAAAATTCACACCCCTTATCCTCTATAACCCAAATTGAAAGGAAGTTCTTTCTAAGGCTTGGAAAAAAATACATCATTAAAATCTAAAGAGTTATTTGACTCAAGATGAAAGGGAATATTAACAAATCCCACTATTGGGTACTTGGCATCATGACCAAGTTCAACATGTACTCTTGAGTCCTACTTTGTTAGACTAGAAAATAGCTACTAGGATAATGCCATATTATGAGATGCCCCACTATCCACATACCACACATTCCTAGGAACCATGTTGGTAGAAAGACAAGATACCATCAGGAAATCCTTCTCAAATTTGGAAATAAACTCATCCATTTGAGTTTTTGCAAAGGGTACTACTTGATTCTGTTTCTATTTCCCTTTACCCTTCTTCTTATTTGGACACTGTGATGCATAATGATCACGCTTATGAAAAATGAAGTACTTTATTCTACTCCAGTCCTTTCCTGGCTGTGAGGCCGACTCCTCACTCTTTCACTTACCCTTACTTGGTCCTTTATATTTTCCCTTATTTGTCTAACCAAATAGGGCTAGGTTATCATTACCACCCTTCTTGTTAGCCTTTAACTCCATCTGAGTCTCCCGATGGATCAAATCATCCCACTCTTTTAGAGATTTCTCCCCTATGACCTGGGTTAAAGGTCACACAGAGTGGGAGCCCAGAGAAATGATTTGAATTGAGAAAGTAGTTAAAGTATGTAACCAACTAACTATCGATGGTTAAGAAACACTCACTTGGACATCATATTTCAAAGTACACGCTTCTCGTATGTCCCTACTCCAATCTGTTACTCCATTATTATTCTTTCCATCCTGCACACAAAGAGAAGCAAAAATGCAATCAAAGTAGTTATAGTAACTAACTTCTAACTACCTACAATAATCTAGTATCAGTTAATTAACTGTTCTCCAATAATATGCATTCAGTTATAAAAAAGACAAATAGACAACACATAATTGGGATGGGAAAGAAGAGAGTTCTCATTAATTTCAAAAACAAATAACATGGAATGATGTTACTTGATCTAAGCTGCGACACTGACTACAAAACTGTCATACGAATTCCTCCGCCCAGGCCACTAAAGACAACTTCACCTCCTAACTTCTTTCTCCAAACAGGTAACAAAAAGAGAATGAGTCTCCTCTCAATGAGATAATATGGTCAAGTTGATGGAAATAGGGGTTTTCAAGAATGGGGGGGGGGGGGGGTGATCTTAAAATGTAAGGACAAATGGCTTGTAGACTTAGGCAAAATTTGGCCAGCATAAGGGTGCTTCCCCTTCTCCTTCACCCAATGGCCTTATTTATACCATAGAAAGTTGGTTGGAGTAATTCGGAATGAACAATAGACAGTAATTAACACGGGAAACCCATGAACTCCACCCAAAAGGGTGCATTATGCACATATTTATTTTTTGGTGCAATTTGAGTGCATACACAATTTTTTGAAGGGAAACAAGCATATATAAAGTTGCATATGCTCTATATCAGATCAAGGGTACTGTATGACTATCCAAACAATGTTTTTTAAAGAGGTCGAGGAGGAATTTTAGTCTGTAATTAAATATGGATTTGGGATTATGGCCAACAAGTGCATCTATGCATATGAAGTGGAAAAATATGCTATAACACCCATAACCTTTCAAATTTAGGAAGGTTCTCACAAGCACAAATACCTTTGACAAATGGTTCCCATGAAGGTATGCATCCATTCAGTTCCATGTGCAACAACTATGCATCTATAATATTCTCCCTAACTGTTGCAATTTGATCATGAATTTTCATGACCTTCATAGCATAACGGGTAACTAAATATGATCTGGTCATATATATGGATCCGATTTTTTTTTGCAATATCATCTTTCTGTTCATGTTCACTCTAGTAGAGGCCAACTAGAGCATTGAACATATCCTTTGTAGTTTTAATCTTGGATACATGAGGGATCAAATGATCCTTTATTGTGTCCATGATCATCCACTTGGATTTCACTTCCTTTTCCTTGTGAGCCACCAATTGCTCTGGACATGTAGGAAAAGGTACAACATCCTTGACAATATCTGAAAGATTATTCTCTTCCAACAAGAGTGTAACCCTCACTTTCCATGCCAATAAATTTGAGGTGTTATCTAGTCTATCCTAAAACATGAGGCTTTTTGAGGCCATCTATTTGATATATTGGAAAAACTCCTAGATCCAAAAATTAGTCCTTAAAAGGAATATTGAAACCCTCTAACTACTAGTCCTTCTTTTCAATAGTTTATTTATTGTTGTAAATCCTTGATATTCTCAATTAGAGAAATATATTTAATACCACGTAAATTTTTAAGCCTAGGTGATTGATGTCTTAATGTTCTCTCACCAAATAACACAAAACATAATTTATTTAACAACAAAAAATTAAATTAATCACACAACTAAAAAATGAACACAGGAAGAAATAAATACATACATATGGATTTCTCCTTCCAATCATCTTTTCTTTCCTTTGATCAAAGCTTACAAGGTGGCCTCTACAACCTTCTTAAACCAACAGGTGAATCATATGTTCATTACCGGGAGTCCTAGGTGAATATGCAAGATCACATTAGCTCCATGAACCCACTAGAAAGGAGAATTTCCAAAATACCTTTTAGTATGTACTCTATCTTCCCATAGTGCATACTTTAGTTCAAAATGCGATGACCTCTTTTTCCCATATAAGATTTTCTTAATTATCTTCTTCAAATTTTTGTTTAAGGATTCATCCAACCCATTTCCTTGTGGATAATAAGTTACAGAGTTCCCTAGAATTATACTATATCTGTATAAAAATGAAATAATAACAGTTGAATACAAATCCTCTGCATTATCAATTATGATATTCCTAGGACAACCAAATATTGTCATGATATTTTCCTCCAAAAACTTCATAACTACAATATTAGTAGCATTTCTCATAGGAATTGATTCTATCCATTTAGTGAAATAGATAGAAGTTAAATTAATATCCATGTTTTCGACCCACTAGAAGGAGGATGGATCTCTGTAATGAAGTCTAAAGCCCATTTTTGAAATGGAGCCTAAAATTTAATGGGCTTTAAAGGCAGAGGTTTAAAATTCTACTTTCTCGTAAACAACGTACATTCTATGCATGGAATTACCTTATTATTCACTTGGGTGTATTGTAGGCCAATAAAATCCACTTCTTATGATCTTGTGGGCAGTAGCTCTCCATGCATAATGACCTCCACAATATCCTTGGTGTAATTTTATTATTATTGCATCAGTTTCCTCTTCAATAAAATAATTAAGTAGAATACCAAATGGATATTTCTAGTAAAGATTACTATCAAGGATACAATACTTGATAGATTAATGCTTCAAATATCTAGCTTGATATTTCTCCAAATGTGCAGGACATTGACAATTTTGTAAATAATAAACAATATCAGCCTACCATGGATATTTAGTAAACCTCTCATTAATTTGCTGAGTAGATCTAGTTGAATGTGATGGTTCTAACTATGAACTCTAGCATTGAGTTTTGTCAAATTTATGAGAGAAAACCTCAATCCTTGTATTTATTCCCAAAACTTTGTAGTTACTTTCAACCATCAATTTTTGCTAAAAACTAGCCTTTGACAAGCTTCGTTGACTTGATCTTGAGGTCTTATTCTTGAATATTTGCAATCCACTTTCCCCTTCTTCCATCGTATCCTTGTTGTCCAAGGATATCTTAACAATAGTGTGAGGAACAAAAACTATCACCTTTAAATGTAACATATAATCACAAAAATATTTTAAATCCTTCACTAGAGGAAATGCCTACTTTTATATGATATTATATTTCAGCTCCACATCCCCTAATGCCCCACTAAAAAAGTGTGATGGGTTGTTTTTAACTTTCTTTATTTTTTTGTAAGAGGATTTCTACATTAGTATGCCCCAAAGAAAATAGAAACACCATAAAATCCTTTGTATAATTGAGACTTACCAACACTAGTGCTTCCCCAGGGCTCTCTTATTTTGATGAAAATAAGCCTTGGTGACCTCTATCCATTTAACCTCATTTCCCCTTTACAATGTCTTGGTAATATCCCTACCAATTTTGGCAAAATGAGGGATAAATATTTTCAGGAAATCGATTTTTCCAAGAGGATTGTACCTCTTTATTATTCCCTTGAAAGATGATAACTTGAATTGCCTCCAATCTCTAAGGATCAATTCCGATGCCTTTTTGAAAATGACATACCCTAATAATTTACCTTTATTCATGGTAAAGAAAGATTTCTTTGGATTAAGACCTCCTACATTTCATGAAGACTTGTTGTAAATGTTTGAGGTTTTCTTCCTTAGATTTTGAATATAATATCATATCATTGAGGTAGATGATTATGAACCTATCTTTCTGATTAATGAAGGAAATGTACACAACCCACTAAAATGTTTCTCTTGTATTCATAAAACTAAATGACATATTAATGTTGTAGGAAAACCCCCCCGTGGACAGGTGAATATCCTCTTGGATTCTAGACCCCTATACCAAGACAGAAAAAATACAAATGGACACTAACATCCATGTGAATTCAATTACCTAATAAAAAAGAGAAAGAGAAGGAATAAAATGTGATGCACCTTATTCCGTAGTTCGTCCTCGCTTCTCCAATTTGAGCTTGATCTCCAAACTCTTCAGCACCACTTGATACCTGCAATGCAATGGACAACAAAAGACAAAGAAATCCTACTCTACTATAAAATATTATACTAATCAAATTCATTTATCAAGATTGATAATCATATGCAACAATACACAATCTTGAAGGGAATAGGCCAAGTAATATTAATGAGAACTTTAAAGGGATACTTACAAATTGTAGATGAAGTCAAAACACACTCTCCAAGTCCTCCTCGTCCAACCCTTGCACGATGCTCCTAATATCATAGGTTTGATATCCAAAAGATTTCTCCCAAGACCATAAGTTTGATACCTCAAATCTCCTTCATTCCTTCTTTCTCCATGGAAAGCCCTCATTATATAGGATTTGGAGGCTTAACCACCATGGAGAGGATTGCTCATCAGATCCACTAAAATGGGATCTCTAAGATATTTAGGGAGAAAATATTTCTTAAGGATTTTAGGGAGGAAATATCTCTCAAGGATTTTAAGGAGGAAATATTTCAACCATTCATGAGATCCTCAACCTCCCCTAAAAAATAGGAAACCAAATGTGAGGTGGATTCTCACACTAAATTGATTTTTTTTTCATGAATATTAATAATAATTCATGTGCACATAGTATTTGGACCTTCATATAATATATTTCTCCTCCACATTGACTAGGGATTGTGACATATGTTATTTCATGGTGTCGAGGTGTATGTGACACTTAACATGGTGCATATGACACTTTTATGACACTTGCGACACTTAGGGCGAGGTACCTAGGTGTGCAAATTTTATGTGTAACAGTATGCCCCCTAAAGTGTGAGGTTAGAAGAGAAACTGATGGCCGAAACACTTTACATTCTTCAATGCAAGGGCGTGGATTTGGAGAACCTAGAAGAAGATGCACACAACCATCAATTAGTATTAATATATGTTCCATTTCCAAGGGAGGCATACCTATGCTCGGAATATGAGATGAATCAAAGCATGGCCTCCGACCAATACACTGCGTATCCATGAAAAATATTGACTAAGGATATGACCACCAAGGATACATTGTGGATCCATACCTTCATGACATGAACTGATCGTAGCAACGAGAAATACACATTGTAGCTACGAGGTGATAAAACATAGCCACAGACTAATGCAACATGGATCTATGTGACAATATATATATCAACATGCTCAAATGATCTATTTTGCATCTTAGGAAAAGCAGATAACATAGTGAACGCTCAACCCTGGGTCTTCATCCCAATATCGATGTGGCACGAATCTAGCCATGTGAATAGATGTTTTAATGTCAAACATGGTAGAAACCACTTGATTACCAGTCATTGAAGTAAAACATTAACAAGTGAGATTGAAATAATTAGTGATGTCAATGAATCCCAAGGTAGCCTATAAGTACATTCCAACGAATGTGAATAAATGAGATGAAGTCAAACAGTCATGGAATCATCCGATTAGAGGTCAATGATGTAAAAATACTATTAGAAGTGAGGAGGCCTACCATTGAGGCATGCAAGTCCCAAGGTACTAACTGGTTTCTAAGTATAATTCCTGGATGATGTGTTGAAGTCGACATGAAAAGACTCATCGAAGGAGGACCTTGATGTATCCCCCATCATCGACATGAAAATGACATAGGAAAGTGATGTAATATGGTGAATCGAATGAGTACGGACTAACACAGGAAATGGAAACTGGAAATATTATAGACAGATGGTTTGAAGTGAAAATTCCCTTGAACATGATGAGGCAACGAAAAGTGACTTGGCAGCATTGAATCAACGAGTACCAAGAATTTAATGTGATGATAATAAGAGCACTCTTCGACTGGAAAAAAAAGTATGGCAACACATGGAATTGGTATGAATCAGAGACAAGTAGATTACCCAACTATAAGACGAGATGCAAACATGTGCCATGTTCAAGGGCGACAATAACTACCATAAAGGATTCTCAAAAACTTGACCCACTTCCTTCAATTTTTCTGGCACCTAGATAGATGAGTACCTCTTTTTAATTTAACGAGCTCAAGGAGGGTAACACATGCTCGATATAACTCACCTTCGGTAAGTTCCTCTTACTTTGTTTAATGAACTGGAAGAAGTAAGGGTTCGTTCCCATATGGGTCCTTCAATGTGTAGTTTAGTGAGTCCAGAGAAGGAAAACTCGATGGTTTTTCATGTTTAGAGATTCTAAAAAGAACTTAAAGGTGACTCCAGGGTTGTACTTTTTCATAATTTTAGTCTCGTGAGGTAGAAAAAGAGATAAAATGCCACTCGAAAGATGCTCTTTCAACCCTTTTAACAAGTGTCAAAGGAAGAAAGATCACTCGACCATATTTTCATGTTTAGAGAGTCTGAAAAGAGCTTAAAGGAGAATCCAGGGGGTTCCTTTTTCGTATAACCTTTACGAGTCTGAAAAAGTGATAAAAGTTTACTCGGTCACATTCTCATGTATTTATGAGCACAAGAAAGAACAAAGACTAAGCTCGATATTGGTTTCGTTTTTACACAAGCTTGAAACAAAATTAAACTTATGCTTGTAAATTCCCAACGTAATTTCCAAAGGTAGGGATACCCATGGATGGTTGGTACTCTACCCCTAGCTTGAAAAACTAGTGGTTTAACTCTAGAATGATAATCAAAGGTTGGAGACATGCCCCCCCAAGCTTCATTTCATTCGCCGACTTTGAGTTTGTCACTAATTTTTGTATTAGATGGAGAAAAAGGATAAGGGTGGATGAAATGAAGGTTCAAATATGAGACCTAACGAAAGACTCAAAATGACATCTATGAGATGTAGCTAAAGACTCGACTTGATATCTATGAGATCTAGAAAAATACTCGACTTGTTAGGAGAGGTGACTATCTCATTTTTTAACAAGATTGACACAAGAAAATAACTACTCGCATGACCTTTGTTTCATTTTTTAACTAACTTGCCACAGAGAAGAAAAACTATGCTCATGGCTTCGGGTTCAATCCCCAGATTTCTGTGTCATTTTTTAACGAGATTTCTACAGAGAGGAAAACTATGCTCAAAACCTTTGTTTCATTTTTTAACGATCTTGCCACAGAGAAGCAAAACTATGCTCGTTTCTCCGGGTTCAATCCCCAAATTTTTGTTTCATTTTTTAACGAGCTTGCTACAGAGAGGAAAAAACTATGCTCCTAACCTCTTCTTGATCATGGCTTCCAGAAGGAAAATTCTCTCTAAGGAATACATGTCAAGGGACAAACGTCAATCATGGCTTCCAAGAGATCTTCTCTAGATGGAATAAAAACACTCTAGAAGGAATACATGTCGACGAACTCGATAAGGGTAGGGATATCTAGCTCTAATAGCCCTATCAAAGAGATGACCATGTAAACTACCGGATCTAATTTAGGAGAAGGGAGAGATTCCCTCTCATGTGGAGTTGAACACATGGGTCAGGTCGTTACATAATTGACCCGCGACGGGGCAAACATCTCTGGCCTGTATAGACCGTTTTGGGAAGGCGGATGGTTGACCATTAGATGAGGGTCAATGAATGAAAGCTAGTTGATCGTTACTATGTTTCCATTGTGAGGGAAACACATCACTCGAAAGAGAGTGGACAAAAGATCTCTCATAACGTAGACATAGTCTCGCGCGATGAGTAGGTTAAAATCAAAGGGGTCATGAACTACCATCACATCGACGTAGACCACTTTTCCTCCCAAAGTAACTAGAAACTGAGGAAGGATCCCTAAAGGCGAACTAAATCTTCTATCAAAGGTCAACAGATTCTGAGTCACGGGCGCAAGCTATGGGGAACCAAAAGCTTGCCAAGAATTCGTGGATAAGATGCTAACAAAATAACCTTCATCTATTACAGTGTTAGGAATATTCCTATCAAAAACTTGTATGGTGATTTGGAAAGGCACGTAAGAGGGAAGACGAGGTTCTGTCAAATGATTCCAATCAATTGAAATCATTTGATTGCTTGAAGGGGGAGCCATCAGGATGTGCAAAGGCCCCATTGTCCGAGTGAATCAGTATTAATGAGGTAGACATGAGATACATCCTCACTCTTTGATTTAGGAGTGGGATTAACCGATGATGGAACTGGATCGACCACTTTGGCACTCTTGAGAGGAGGAGTGGGATCGACCGATGGCAGAATTAGATCAACCACTTTGGCACTCTTGAGATGAAGAGTGGGACAAACCGATGATGGAAGTTGATTAGTCACTTGGGTTTCACTTTTCAGATGAAGAGTGGGGATGATCGATGATAGAACTAGATCAACTACTTAGGTTTGTGGTTCAACTAAGGATGAAACCAGATTGGCCACCTGAACAACCGGATTGACCGGGGATGGAACCAGATTGACCATTCCATCAACTGATGATAGTTTGGGATAAATATTATGATAACCAGTTGGAAGTTGAATCTTTTCCAAAAGATAAGAAGCCTCATCCATACAAGGGAAAAGGTGAGAGTAATGATCACCTTCACATAACAAGCAAGGAAATTTGATAGTTCTATTCTTCTTACGAACCTTAATGTCACTAGCTGACGGGGTGTCACCAACATGTCTTGCAGGGGATGATGACGTGGAAGACCACATTTCTAAGACCTTGGGGAGACCAGGGAAATCCATCAGAAAGTGGTCACCCTTACAAAGACTGCAAGGGAATTTTGGTTTATGATTCTTCGTTTTAATCTTGTCGACTTTATCAACACTCCCAGTATGATTAACTGTCCCTGGTTTCTTAGATCCAACATGATCTGATGTTGTTGGATGCTTGGTCCTTTTCTGGTTCTTCTTCTTCTTCTCTTTCTATTTCTTCTTCTTCTTATCAACCTAGCTACTCGCTTGAGATATCTCACTAGGTGAAGAAGGAGAAAGGGAAGGAGACCTGATGAGTGAAGAAGAAGAAAGGTCAACATAAGGTTGATGTGTGGGTGGTGTTCTTACATATGAAGCATTGGGTGCATTCGAAGCACTGAGAATATTTGAGATCACTGGAGTGGGGAACAACCAAACCGATAATCCGATCGTGAGTCTTGGAAGACTTAGTGTGGCAATGCATGGAGGACCAATGTTTCTGAAAGAAGAAAATGAGAAAGGTTTCCTGGGAAAATGGGTTCGTTTGTTGGTACTCCTAGGAGTTGCCACCATTGACACTAACTTGACCTAAGTTCCACTGAGGAAAATAAACAACACACACTACAAATCTTGAGAAGCAAACAATCAAATAAACCTTACCACAATGAAATAAATATTTGGTGATGAAATCCAACATCGCGAGATCAATATAGGAAGGGGTTGGGATAGAGCGGTTGGATCAATTACGTTGGCAACCTTCTTAATGGACTTACGCCTTGGTGAAAGCTTCCACACAATAAACGTGGATTTACCCTCCAAGAAGCCTAAGTGAGTTTGACCAACGTCTATTCCAGGTACAATGAAGAATTCCCTTCACCATCACATCATGTAAGGACCCTAAATATTATGGCTACTAAGGTCAGCAACTCGCAGTCAACCTCTGGGAGGGTACAATCAACAATCGAGTCCAAACGTATGGGTAGGATATCAAGTTAGAAATCCTTCAAGAGAAATGAGGAGCCCGTATGGATTCGGAATTCACGAAGCACCAAGACCAAATGAAGAAAGTTGGACCTCAATAAGAACCCCCAATATACGATCTGACTACTACGAACGGTTAAGCCTCAGAGGGATAATCTTTGTTTCTCTCCCGAACGTGACCTCGTGCGTAACCCCTGTGTGAGAGGGGGATCCCATCTATGCTTATATGAACAATTGGATTTACCGCTCCCTAGCACATGATTCTATGTTTGTTTGATAGTTTTGGAAAGTTATCCTCACAACCTATTCCAAAGCTCTACACTTTCTAATGTAGATTCGCTACTAGAAAATATAAAAATGTTTGATCAATTTTATAAGCGCTTCATTTTTAAGGCTGTTGTTTACTCAAGGGTGCGAAAGTGAAACTTACGATGTTAATACTCGACTCCAAAATAATTCAAAGGATGAGATGCACATATTTTTCTTCAATGAATCCTACATACGTGATGGAGAAGAGGTTCCACTTTCTTCAACAAAACACCCAATTCCAAAATGCAATCAACCTATCTACACTAACCAAAAGCAAGAATGAAACTATATTCTTTGTTTTATTCTAATGTATAAAGAAAGTAAATGCAAATCCTTTAATGCTCCAATACTTTCAATTAAAAGAAAGAGTCATATGCAGATGCAAAATACATGAAGCAAAAAGGGCTACAAACAAAGCATTCACTCAAAGCAATGAGAAATGAAAGAAAAAAATTAGGATATAACCTGTTCTAACAAGAAATCAATCAAGGATTCAAAAATCAACAAGAATTTAAGGAAAACAAGAAAGTTCAAAGAAGAATCCAAGAAAAGACAAAGAGAAAGAGAAATCACTCAATCTGTCCCGACAAAACAAGTAGCAAGAAAGAGAAATTTCACAATTTTGAAAAAGTTTCAAGATAAATTCAATAAAATAGGAAGTGATAAGTATCAAATATCAACCCAAACAACTCCACAAACAAAAATACAGGCTCTGGGCAAATACCTATGCAAAACAGGCTGCAAAAGACTGAGCAAAAAATCTAGAAAACCTCCAAAAAAAGACTAGCGCTTCCTAACTCAAGGGAACAGAGCGCTACAGTACTCTGCAAAGAACTACAGGGGGGCACTGATTATATATCATCGCTCTGATAAGCACTCCAAGGGAGTGCTACCCTTCCCAAAAACTAAAAACAGAGCCAAAAAACGCAGAATAATTCACCTAGAATTCTCAGAAATTGGTGAAATTGCCAGTGAAGACAAGAGAAAGGTAATGGATTAGGAAAAACTGTAACATCCCGCTCTGGCACACTGAGCAAACTTATTCTTTGAGGACACTTGCTCGCAAGTGATTCGGATTATTATGCTATTAAAACCTTTGATTTTGATTATGAGGCATTATGGGTTGATGACATGTTGGTTTACCACTTTTACTAGACAGGTGCTATTGACTCGGTTTTACTGAGTCTGCAGGATTACAGACCTAGAGGATGCCGAGGCATCGATGGAACCCCTTGGACTTTAGATTGAGTTGAGGAGTGATACCATTGGGGTTTGTGATATTAGTGCATCTGACTGGATGATATGATATGGATATGTTCTGACATGATTTGTTGATGATGCAGGCAGACAATAGCTTGCCGACTAGACTTACATAAGGAGTAAAGGGGTCACACATGACTACCAGAGAGGTTGAGGGAGAGGTGTGGACAACAGCCTACTAGCACTCCCACCATGGCTCGAACTATAGGTTAACGATTACCTAGTTCGAGGGGACCCACGATGCCATGAGGGTAGACTGTGACAGTCGCCCATGATGATTCTAAGGGGTGCGCAATAAGGCAGGGGCCTTATTCCCAAGAATCCCTTAGTCTCCCACAAGTTCACCTGGCGGAGTGTTGATTGCAAGGGTTATTGATGTCTACCAAATCAGTCAAGAGGCGAGTGACACCCTTGGAGCACGCAGTGTGTCCTGAAGGGCACGTCGCGCAAAGGAACAGAAGAGGCGAGTGGCACCCTTGGAGCACCTAGTGCGTCCTAAAGGGCACATCGTGTTGTTGATGATAGAGGGATGAACCTAGATGGCCCTAAGACAAATAACATGTTAAGTAATTTTAAAACAATTTCCCTAATTAAATGTCGCCCAGTACAAAAATTAAGGCCTAAGTCTAAATTACGCTAGTGGTAGAACCTTGTCTTCTCAAAAAAAATATAATAATAATAAAATAAAAATAACTTAAATAATAATTTTGACCTTCGTTAAATCTTGTAACATGAAGGGAGTACGAAATTAAGTTATTCATAAAAATAAAATCTATGGTAATAAATGTAAAAAGGGGAATTAATTGTTTTATCTTTTTGATAATTAAAAATAATAATTATATACACTAATTAAATGATAAAAGGGAAAAGGGGTTAAATTCCACACTTGCCTTTATGAGTTCTAATTAAAAAGGAGAAAGAGGGAAAATAAAAAAAGATCAGGAAACTAGGGAAAAGAGGTAACATAAAAAGGGAAAAAGCAGAAAGTCAACTTAGTAAAGAATCTACCATTTAAGAGGCTTCTAATTTTAAACTGAATTAGAAACTTCATAATAGGGAAAGCCTTTAAAACTTGTAAGGGAATTTGGGGACACCTAGGAGTGATTCTAGGAGTAACTCTAGGTGGGTGAGGGAAATAAGATAATTAATTAATTAAAGAAATTAAATAATGGAGGAATGTAGGGGATGGGTGACACTTGTACGGAGAAGAATTTTTAGGAATTTATTTTTAAACTTTAATTAAATGAGATTTTAGGAAAGAAAGGAAGATCGAAACTCTATATAATGAAGAAGGAACAAGGATGAAGGAGCATTTTTTTTTTTGCGTAACGTTACGTTGCGAAAATATCGACTTGACTGATTTACTTGTGGGAGTTGGGATACCCAGCTCAGAGAGGAGTGGTAGCTCAGCCTTGCGAGGCAAGCTGGGAGCTAGACAAGATCTCTGGATAGTGTGTGGCCCCTTTGTGGCTCGAGGGGATAAGGGGGAAGAAGAGTACCCCTAGCATTGGCTGGGAGGTACCGATGAAGTCTCGACAGTCGGCGAGTGGGAGTTGCACGGAGCGCACAGGACGTCAATCGGAGCGGGCGATCAAGCAATGATACACTCTTCATTTTTGTATGGTAGAATGTGTTAGGACTAATGCTTGGATTTGCGTATTTAGTGGAGAAGTAAACTAAGTTATTTTAAAATTTGATGCCTGAAACTTTGCTTAGCCCATCTCGATGATTGTCGACTCCCATGGACTTAGTTTCCCCGCATGTCTTGACCACCTATCTATGATTGGTTGTGTCCTTATTGGTTGCTTGCCTTTCCTCCTTAGCTCCTCAGTCCTCGCCTGAGCAGTTAGCTAGGAGCCTGATCTATGGTCGTTGCCTTAGCGTTAAAAGACCTATGGATCTCAATGCCCTGCTTTCCTGTGCGAGGATGACGAGCGAAGGATGAACCTGTTAACTGTCTACTATGTTGTTGACCTTGGATGAATGTTGTCTTGCGCCTTGATGCATTGAACTAACCCTGTAAGGTCTGATTGATGACGAAGTTTCCTTTCAACTCGACATTTTTTATATCTCGTTGTTATCTCAATTTTTACCTCGATTTACTTCTTGTTGGACATTCCTGCGTTGGTTTTTATATCTCGTATGTTGCCTGGTGTTTTCCCCTCCTTCAGCTGTGCTTCATTGACTTAGGGGTGAATATGCACAACAAACCCTTTTTATTTAATTCTGGGCTAGTTGATTTGATTTCCAGGTGCTTGACCAGCTACACGCCCCTCGTTCTAGACTGCCAGAGTGTGTTGGTTAAGAGAATTTTTACTTTGGGGCATTTATTGAAGGGTTAATCCCAACGCTTTAACTTGTTGGATGTTTTAACCTCTGTAAATTGATTGTTAAAACTCAACGATTGATTTTCGAATGTGGCTAGCAGACCAACATCTTCAATCCTAGAGTTACAGTGTCTTAAATCTACACACTGCCATTTTTTTTTATTTACAGTGGAAGGACAGTAAAAATTTGCCTTAAATGAATGAGAATTTTCTTTGTAGCCACCCACGAGTTACTTGATTGCTTGCGTAACTACTGAATTAATGGGTAGCGTTTATGTTGTGCCGTCGGAGGTGGTTTCACTGTGTAATTGGGGGGTAATCTATGTTAATGGATGGCCTTTTGTGGTCAACAATGAGCCTAATAGACAATGAATTAATGTTTTTGTCTGACAACAATTTCAATCTCCTATTTACAATGATTCCAGTATATAAATATCATATTGGATAACCACTTTATTTGCATTAATAAAAATCCTGCTCATATCGATAGCATATGTTAAATGGAGATTTTTAACGGCAGAATGAAGGCATATTGACCAGTGACCTTACTAACTGATCAACCGATAGCATATTGATAGCGATTGATAGTCTATTGATGCCAGCGATTACACCACGATTTTTAACCCGAATTTATTTCCATGATGGTACTGTCACGTGGGTGTTACTTCCCTCTGTTACTGCTTGAAAACAAAACCATGAATTGCCCAAAGGGATGACCACGATTTGCCTGTAGAACTTGAATATTTTTGCTATAAATATGACCAGGACCCTTCCATTAAAACGTGGCAGGATCCGCTATTCTTATGACCACCTTGGTTGCTGTTAAAGGATTCCCGTTGGCCCTTAGTGTAGCCTGTGTAGGCGGATGTGTGGCACTGCAAGTTGCCCCTGATGTTTGCGTTTTTCTTTCCCTTACCTGACGTCGAGTTCATTTGGCTCCATAGTTCTGATAGCCCTTGCGTAACGCTGGTGGGTATTGTACAACATTCATTCCCTTTAAAACCGATGGTGGCTTCTTACCTGTCATGGAATTTTCTCCGAAGATTTCTATTATTAAAAACAACTCCAGTGGCCTTACATTTACATTAGAACTTTACATTTGTGTTGAACTTTTACATTTACATTAAGATTTTACATTTACATAGCCACTTCTTACCTTGACAACCACCTCATGCTTTATGAATGGCATTATTTGACCAATGCCCTATTCAATTTTACCTGGACGCCAATTGTCACTCGTGCATTAAAGTAGCGATTGTTAATTCTTACAGCCTTCTCCTTAAATGCCTTATCATTGCTTTATTATTATTTTAACGTCTTGTTACTTGCTTCATGCTAATGCCAGGTTGATTGATATTAAAAGCCGTTTTATTAAATGTCTTGATATCGGCTTTACGTTAAAAGTCTTGTTATTTGACTTATTGGTTATTTAGCAGTAGCATTCTACTTTAAGATTTTTACCAATGTATCAGATTAGTGGCTAGTTGGATGAAATTAGAATTAGATGACAATTTGAGAATTATTTAATGATAGCAATAAAATTAATAGCAATCCACTTATTTTAGTTAGTGTTTAATCATAGCAAGCTACTTTGCTTTTGTAATGTTTCAAATAACGTTAATGGCTAGTAGATTGAGATTGGATAGAATTTGAATTGCCTAACTGGAATATGTAATTATTAAAGTTTGAATGGAGAATTGTTGGAGTCATGGTTATGTAGCTCTTAATTCATTTGCGCCTTAAATTATTTTGATAGTTGTATTGTGTCATGAATAAATGAGAAGCTTGGTTGATTATGTAATTGATTACCTTGCTCCATAAATTAATGGATATTTATCTTGCATCATGATATGTATGGATGGTCATGGGTGTAGTTACTTCGTCCACCACTAAAATGTTAGCTACAGTTGAATTTAATGAATGATTAATCCTGCGCTTGAAGTAAAGTAGATGGCTACCATTGCACCTTGAATTAAATTAAATTTGATTTCAGTGTGCACAAACTTATGTCATTTTATGATGGATTTAGTAATCAATTCTCTTGAACTGTGGAATTTATGTGATGTGTGATTGATTCATAGAAATTTATTGCGCAACGATCGTCATCGATGTTTGTTGATTTAGCATATTTAGCTTTGGTCTTGATTGTGTTAGTGGGATGTAGACACCTCCTTGTTCCTTAGAACAGTGGCTAGCCCTGAGACCTTAAATGGTCAAAATCGATGGGAACCTAGGCTTGAGCATTGCTTATGTGTCCTAGAGGTCCTAACCATTACAGGGTAGGATGGGCAGGTAGTATTTTTATTCTTATCAGTTGAATGTCGAACATTGCTTCCAATTGTTTGATGTGCTTCTAGGTTTGGTCATCATGTTGTTATTGTGCGAGTTACTTATGTCATGATCATCGTCATGTTATGACGTTGAGTATAATATCTTATTTAACCTTCTACACACACACACACACAAATTTCGTGACGAAATGAGAGGTATGTTACATATGGTATCAGAGCCAGGTTCAACCCGCGACTTGGGATCGCTACGACTTTCGTTGATATGATCGATTATACTGTTGCTGATCGAGTTGACTTGTGTGCGTGTAAGTAATCATGGTTAGAGGACGCCGCAGAGGCAGACGATGGGGTGCTAGGGGAGGAGGCGCGACACCTCCAGTAGCATCCACGCCTGAGGGGTCTAACCCAGGGAGATGAGTAGGTTCTCAGATAGGAACAGATAGCAGTTGGTGATGTAGTCGAAATGATGAGATCTTTTCAGCGCATGTCTGAGGCTCTGATCATCCATTTGGACAGATATGAGGCCAGGGCGCTGACACCCGTTGAGGTTCCACTGTGTGCTTCGGTTGGTACTGGTAGCATTCACCATGAACTCGAGAAGGTCAAATTTCCTGAGTTCTTTGGTGCCCCGGATGGCACAGCCGCCGAGGCATGGTTGGAGAACATGGTGATGTTCTTCACACTTCGCAATTATACCTCCAACATGAAGGTCCTCATGGTGGTCTTTCAATTGAAGGGGATCGCTCTTCTATGGTGGAAGATGCTCCTACTGCAACTGAACATGGCCATCGAAGACGTTTCATGGGAATTGTTCAAGGAACGATTCCGAGAGAGGTACCTTTCAAAGGAATTAATTGAGCGTCAACTCAATGATTTCAATGCCTTACGACAGGGAGGTCGTACGGTGCCCGAATAAGAGGCCTATTTTATGGAGCTGCTTCGGTATGCTCCACACCTTAACACTGAGAAACTTAAGGTCAAAAGGTTCATGTTCGACCTTAATGACAACATACGTGAAAAGGTTAGGATTTTGATGCCTCAAACCTTGCATGATGTCGTCCAGAAGGCCCTCATAGTAGAGGAGGAGCTTATCAGCGGGGGTCAGACCAGTACTCCAGTGAGACCAGCAGGGCAGGTTTCATCTAGAGCACAACAACATCAGACACTAGCCAGACACACGCTGGGGTATTGTGGCTTCCAGAGGGGATCCACTTTCACTACACCTTGGTGACCACCGCCCCAATAGCGGACACCTTATCGAGGACCACAACATCAACAGTAGAGTCGACCGCAGCAACAACATTTTAGTCCTGTTCAACAGAACAGACCAGGGTTCCAGGCCGGTGGGTCGTCATCTTCTACTTTGTGTACTAGGACTACTGGGCCGAAGAAGGAGTGTTGGACATGTGGGGAGCCACACTACCAGTGCAACTGCCCTGTGGAGAGGACCAGAGCATTTGGATCAGCCGGATTGACTACCGTGGGAGATATGGGCAAGGCCCATCGGATTCATGCAACGGTGAATGATTGCCAGGAAGAGAACCAATTGACTGTGCTCGAGACGACAGGTACCGTCGCTGACCAGACTCTTAGTATTTTGATAGATCTCGGTGCTACCGAGAGTTTCATTTCTGGTGCAACACTAAAAAGGATTGAGGTAAAGGCAATCGAACATGATGAGTTTATCTTTGTGGAGATGGCTTCGGGAGCCAAACAAAAGGTTGGAGAAAATATTTCAGGATGTATCCTTAACCTGGGAGAGTTTGTCACCAGGGCCAACCTATACGTCACGATCTTAGGATCTTATGACTTCGTGATTGGTATGGACTGGTTGGAATTGCATGAGGCGATACTCAACTGTAAGACGAAACGGTTGAGCTTGGTCAATGACGAGGGACAAAGATGTGTGATTGTAGGACATAACCAGGGATTTTCCCTAAGGTTCATCTCTTCCTTACAACTATGGAAGAGTATGCGCAAGGGGTGCAAGATTTATGTGATCCTTGCACTAAATGAGAAGGGAGTAGCGGAAGGTCTCGAACACCTTCTGGTGGTGAAAGAGTTTACAGACGTATTTCTAGAGGAGTTACCGGGGATTCCACCGAAGAGGGAATTGGAGTTTACCATAGACCTAAAACCGGGGACTGAACTGCTAGCAAGAACGCCTTGTCAGATGTCGACCCCGGAGTTGCAAGAGTTGAAAATGCAACTGAAGGGGTTGTTGGACCTGGGACTGATACGTCCTAGTGTGTCACCGTGGGGTGCACCTGTTATTTTCATACGAAAGAAAGATGAGTCGTGGAGGCTTTGCATTGACTACCATCAATTGAACAAGGCCACGATCAAGAATCAATATCCATTGCCAAGGATTGATGATCTGTTCGATCAAACAAAGGGAATGAAAGTGTTCTCCAAGATCAATTTGTGATCAAGGTATCACCGGTTATGAATCAAGGATGATGACATCCTTAAGACCGCCTTTAAGATGAGGTTTGAACATTATGAGTTTACTGTTTTACCATTGGGACTGACAAATGCCCCAGGGGTATTTATGCGTTTGATGAACGGGGTGTTCCGTGAGTACTTGGACAAGTTCGTTCAAGTGTTCATTGACGATATTTTGATTTACTCTCAGACGACGAAGGAGCATGGCGAGCACTTGCGCTTGGTACTATAGTGTCTGCAAGAGCACAATTTGTATGGGAAGTTGTCCAAATGATCTTTTTATCAATCGAAGATTCACTACTTAGGGCATGTCATCTCCGACGAAGGCATCTTCGTGGATCCAGCAAAGGTCGAGGCTATCATGGAATGGCCTGTGCCGACGAATGTCCCGGAAGTGCGTAGCTTCATGGGTTTAGCAGGATACTATTGACGGTTCATCGAGGGGTTTTCAAAGATAGGAAATCCGATCACAGAATTGCAGAAGAAAAATAAGAATTTTGTATGGACCGAGAAATGCGCGGAAGCATTTCGGAGGCTCAAGGAATTGTTGACAACAACACCAATACTAAAGGTCCCTGACATGGACATGGACTTCTTGGTATGCACCAACACATCCAAGGAGGGCTTAGGAAAGGTCTTGATGCAAGACAGATGAGTGATCTCTTACATTTCAAGGAAACTGAGAAGGCATGAGGAGAACTACGTGACGCATGATTTGGAGTTATTAGCCATCTTATATGCCTTGAAGATTTGGAGACACTACCTTGTTGGATGAAAATTTGAACTAAAGACTGACCATTGTGGACTACAACACATATTTATGGAAGGTGACCTGAACGCGCGACAACTGCATTGGTCATAATTGCTTAGCGAGTACGACTTCGAGATTACTTACATAAAAGGAACAATGAACCGAGTGGCGGATGCATTGAGTCAGAGACCACACATCTTTTCAGTGTTGCCTCTTAAGACGAATCTACATGAAAGGATTCTAACTTTACAGTGTGATGATGACTGGTACAAAGAGGTCGAGGGTTTTATCAGACAAAACACAATGATGGTACCACAATTTGAGGGTTTTTCTTTTGATAGCGATGGTTTATTGAGGTTTAAAGGTCGGATCTACGTACTGCCAAACAACGAGTTGAGGATGTTGATCCTAAGTGAGGCTCATAGAGCAGTATACATGGCTCACCCGGGAGTCACGAAGATGAGGGAAGACCTTAAACCCTTATTCTTATGGAAGGGAATGAAGGCAGACATAGTCAACTATGTGTCTAGATGTCTAGAATGTCAGTAGGTAAAGGCTGAACATAGACACCCAGCAAGATTACTACAACCACATGCAATTCTAGAATCGAAATGGGAGGTTATTTCGATGGATTTTATTGTTGGATTGCCACTGACGGCAAGGAGACATGACTCGATTTTCGTAGCAGTAGACACTCTGACGAAGAGTGCTCACTTTATACCTGTGCGTACGACGTATTAGGCACCTGACATAGCTAGAGTTTTCATCAGTGAGATTGTGAGGTTGCATGGCGTGCCTAAGAGGATTATATCTGATCGAGGATCGGTGTTTACTAGACAATTTTGGATGAGTTTCCAAGAGGCCCTAGGAACCCAACTTAACTTTAGTACTTCGTATCACCCAAAGACTGACAGGTAGACCGAACGAACGAACCAAACATTGGAGGACATGCTGCACATGTATGTGATGGACCAACAAAAGTGTTGGGAAGAATTATTTCCACTGGTAGAATTCGCTTACAACAACAGTTACCAAAGCACCATTAAGATGGCGCCTTTCGAGTTTTTTTACGGGCGACCGTGTCGGATGCCTTTGAGTTGGGATCAGCTTGAGGATAGGGTCTTGGTGGGACTAGAAGCGATCCAATAAATGGAAGAGCAAATGCAAACAATAAGACAAAGGATTAAAGAAGCACAGGATAGACAGAAGAGTTATGTCGATGCGCACTGTATCGACCGTAGTTACGAGGTCGACGATCGAGTCTTCTTGCGGGTTAAACCACATAAGATTTCGATCAAGTTTGGGAAGGGAGTTAAACTCTCTCCTAGGTTCCTGAGACCTTTCGAGATTGTGGAGAGAAAGGGGCCCGTGTCCTATCGACTAGCCTTGCCTGATTCTTTGAGGCGTATGCACGATGTTTTTCATGTATATGTTTTGAGACATTATATTAGTGATCCTACACATGTTATTGACATGAGTTCCTTGCAGGTATCGGACGAGGGAGTGCTCATGGCTAAGCCGGTCCGCATATTGGATCATCGTGTTCGACAACTATGACGTCGAACAGTAGATCAGGTCAAGGTCCAGTGGGACAATTATAGTCCACACTCGGCGACCTGGGAAGACGCATATGATATGCGCCAACAGTTTCCATTTGTGTTTGCTAGATAGACATATGATACTGTGATACACTTTATTTCAGCATATATACTGTGAAACTTTGGGACAAAGTTTAGACCAATAGGGGGTGTATGTAACATCCCGCTCTAGGGCACTGAGCAAACTTATTCTTTGAGGACACTTGCTCGCTAGTGATCAGGATTATTATGCTATTAAAACCTTTGATTTTGATTATGAGGTGTTATGGGTTGATGACATGTTGCTTTACCGCTTTGACTAGATAGGTGCTATTGACTCGGTTTTACTGAGTGTGCAGGATTATGGACTTAGAGGATGTCGAGGCATCGATGGAACCCCTTGGACTCCAGATCGAGTCAGGGAGTGATACCATTGTGGTTTGATTGTTTTACTGTGATATTAGTGCATCTGAATGGATGATATGATATGGATATGTTCTGACATGATTTGTTGATGATGCAGGCTGACGATAGCTTGCCGACCAGACTCACATATGGAGTAAAGGGGTCACACATGAATACCAGAGAGGTTGAGGGAGAGGTGTGGACAACAGCCCAGCCACAACCTACTAGCACTTCCGTCGTGGATCGAACTATATGTTAACGATTACCTAGTTCGAGAGGACCCACGATGCTGTGAGGGAAGACTGCGACAATCGCTCACGATGATTCTAAGGGGCATGAAATAAGGTGGGGAACTTATTCCTTAGAAGCCCTTAGTCTCCCACAAGTTCACCTAGAGGAGTGTTGACTACAGGGGTTATTGATGTCTACCAAATCAGTCAAGAGGCGAGTGGCACCCTTGGAGCACGTAGTGCATCCTGAAGGGCCCATCGCGCAAAGGAACATAAGAGGCGAGTGGCACCCTTGGAGCACCTAGTGCGTCTTGAAGGGCACGTTGCGTTGTTGATGATAGAGGGATGAACCTAGATGGCCCTAAGACAAATAACATGTTAAGTAATTTTAAAACAATTTCCCTAATTAAATGTCGCCCAGTACGAAAATTAAGGCCTAAGTCTAAATTACGCTATTGGTAGAACCTTGTCTTCTCAAAAGAAAAATAATAATAATAAAATACAAATAACTTAAATAATAATTTTGACCTTCGTTAAATCTTGTAACATGAAGGGAGTAAGAAATTAAGTTATTCATACAAATAAAATCTATGGTAATAAATGTAAAAAGGGGAATTAATTATTTTATCTTTTTGATAATTAAAAAATAATAATTATATACACTAATTAAATGATAAAAGGGAAAAGGGGTTAAATTCCACACCTGCCTTTATGAGTTCTAATTAGAAAAGAGAAAGAGGGAAAATAAAAAAAAAATCAGGAAACTAGGGAAAAGAGGTAACATAAAAAGGGAAAAAGGGGAACTTAAGGGAAAAAGCGGAAAGTCAACTTAGTAAAGAATCTACCGTTTAAGAGGCTTCTAATTTTAAACTAAATTAGCAACTTCATAATAGGGAAAGCCTTTAAAACCTGTAAGGGAATTTGGGGACACCTAGGAGTGATTCTAGGAGTAACTCTAGGTGGGTGAGGGAAATAAGATAATTAATTAATTAAAGAAATTAAATAATGGAGGAATG
>ML782867.1:925192-979034 GCA_009831015.1 Picea engelmannii | reverse complement strand
GGGGGGGGGTGATCTTAAAATGTAAGGACAAATGGCTTGTAGACTTAGGCAAAATTTGGCCAGCATAAGGGTGCTTCCCCTTCTCCTTCACCCAATGGCCTTATTTATACCATAGAAAGTTGGTTGGAGTAATTCGGAATGAACAATAGACAGTAATTAACACGGGAAACCCATGAACTCCACCCAAAAGGGTGCATTATGCACATATTTATTTTTTGGTGCAATTTGAGTGCATACACAATTTTTTGAAGGGAAACAAGCATATATAAAGTTGCATATGCTCTATATCAGATCAAGGGTACTGTATGACTATCCAAACAATGTTTTTTAAAGAGGTCGAGGAGGAATTTTAGTCTGTAATTAAATATGGATTTGGGATTATGGCCAACAAGTGCATCTATGCATATGAAGTGGAAAAATATGCTATAACACCCATAACCTTTCAAATTTAGGAAGGTTCTCACAAGCACAAATACCTTTGACAAATGGTTCCCATGAAGGTATGCATCCATTCAGTTCCATGTGCAACAACTATGCATCTATAATATTCTCCCTAACTGTTGCAATTTGATCATGAATTTTCATGACCTTCATAGCATAACGGGTAACTAAATATGATCTGGTCATATATATGGATCCGATTTTTTTTTGCAATATCATCTTTCTGTTCATGTTCACTCTAGTAGAGGCCAACTAGAGCATTGAACATATCCTTTGTAGTTTTAATCTTGGATACATGAGGGATCAAATGATCCTTTATTGTGTCCATGATCATCCACTTGGATTTCACTTCCTTTTCCTTGTGAGCCACCAATTGCTCTGGACATGTAGGAAAAGGTACAACATCCTTGACAATATCTGAAAGATTATTCTCTTCCAACAAGAGTGTAACCCTCACTTTCCATGCCAATAAATTTGAGGTGTTATCTAGTCTATCCTAAAACATGAGGCTTTTTGAGGCCATCTATTTGATATATTGGAAAAACTCCTAGATCCAAAAATTAGTCCTTAAAAGGAATATTGAAACCCTCTAACTACTAGTCCTTCTTTTCAATAGTTTATTTATTGTTGTAAATCCTTGATATTCTCAATTAGAGAAATATATTTAATACCACGTAAATTTTTAAGCCTAGGTGATTGATGTCTTAATGTTCTCTCACCAAATAACACAAAACATAATTTATTTAACAACAAAAAATTAAATTAATCACACAACTAAAAAATGAACACAGGAAGAAATAAATACATACATATGGATTTCTCCTTCCAATCATCTTTTCTTTCCTTTGATCAAAGCTTACAAGGTGGCCTCTACAACCTTCTTAAACCAACAGGTGAATCATATGTTCATTACCGGGAGTCCTAGGTGAATATGCAAGATCACATTAGCTCCATGAACCCACTAGAAAGGAGAATTTCCAAAATACCTTTTAGTATGTACTCTATCTTCCCATAGTGCATACTTTAGTTCAAAATGCGATGACCTCTTTTTCCCATATAAGATTTTCTTAATTATCTTCTTCAAATTTTTGTTTAAGGATTCATCCAACCCATTTCCTTGTGGATAATAAGTTACAGAGTTCCCTAGAATTATACTATATCTGTATAAAAATGAAATAATAACAGTTGAATACAAATCCTCTGCATTATCAATTATGATATTCCTAGGACAACCAAATATTGTCATGATATTTTCCTCCAAAAACTTCATAACTACAATATTAGTAGCATTTCTCATAGGAATTGATTCTATCCATTTAGTGAAATAGATAGAAGTTAAATTAATATCCATGTTTTCGACCCACTAGAAGGAGGATGGATCTCTGTAATGAAGTCTAAAGCCCATTTTTGAAATGGAGCCTAAAATTTAATGGGCTTTAAAGGCAGAGGTTTAAAATTCTACTTTCTCGTAAACAACGTACATTCTATGCATGGAATTACCTTATTATTCACTTGGGTGTATTGTAGGCCAATAAAATCCACTTCTTATGATCTTGTGGGCAGTAGCTCTCCATGCATAATGACCTCCACAATATCCTTGGTGTAATTTTATTATTATTGCATCAGTTTCCTCTTCAATAAAATAATTAAGTAGAATACCAAATGGATATTTCTAGTAAAGATTACTATCAAGGATACAATACTTGATAGATTAATGCTTCAAATATCTAGCTTGATATTTCTCCAAATGTGCAGGACATTGACAATTTTGTAAATAATAAACAATATCAGCCTACCATGGATATTTAGTAAACCTCTCATTAATTTGCTGAGTAGATCTAGTTGAATGTGATGGTTCTAACTATGAACTCTAGCATTGAGTTTTGTCAAATTTATGAGAGAAAACCTCAATCCTTGTATTTATTCCCAAAACTTTGTAGTTACTTTCAACCATCAATTTTTGCTAAAAACTAGCCTTTGACAAGCTTCGTTGACTTGATCTTGAGGTCTTATTCTTGAATATTTGCAATCCACTTTCCCCTTCTTCCATCGTATCCTTGTTGTCCAAGGATATCTTAACAATAGTGTGAGGAACAAAAACTATCACCTTTAAATGTAACATATAATCACAAAAATATTTTAAATCCTTCACTAGAGGAAATGCCTACTTTTATATGATATTATATTTCAGCTCCACATCCCCTAATGCCCCACTAAAAAAGTGTGATGGGTTGTTTTTAACTTTCTTTATTTTTTTGTAAGAGGATTTCTACATTAGTATGCCCCAAAGAAAATAGAAACACCATAAAATCCTTTGTATAATTGAGACTTACCAACACTAGTGCTTCCCCAGGGCTCTCTTATTTTGATGAAAATAAGCCTTGGTGACCTCTATCCATTTAACCTCATTTCCCCTTTACAATGTCTTGGTAATATCCCTACCAATTTTGGCAAAATGAGGGATAAATATTTTCAGGAAATCGATTTTTCCAAGAGGATTGTACCTCTTTATTATTCCCTTGAAAGATGATAACTTGAATTGCCTCCAATCTCTAAGGATCAATTCCGATGCCTTTTTGAAAATGACATACCCTAATAATTTACCTTTATTCATGGTAAAGAAAGATTTCTTTGGATTAAGACCTCCTACATTTCATGAAGACTTGTTGTAAATGTTTGAGGTTTTCTTCCTTAGATTTTGAATATAATATCATATCATTGAGGTAGATGATTATGAACCTATCTTTCTGATTAATGAAGGAAATGTACACAACCCACTAAAATGTTTCTCTTGTATTCATAAAACTAAATGACATATTAATGTTGTAGGAAAACCCCCCCGTGGACAGGTGAATATCCTCTTGGATTCTAGACCCCTATACCAAGACAGAAAAAATACAAATGGACACTAACATCCATGTGAATTCAATTACCTAATAAAAAAGAGAAAGAGAAGGAATAAAATGTGATGCACCTTATTCCGTAGTTCGTCCTCGCTTCTCCAATTTGAGCTTGATCTCCAAACTCTTCAGCACCACTTGATACCTGCAATGCAATGGACAACAAAAGACAAAGAAATCCTACTCTACTATAAAATATTATACTAATCAAATTCATTTATCAAGATTGATAATCATATGCAACAATACACAATCTTGAAGGGAATAGGCCAAGTAATATTAATGAGAACTTTAAAGGGATACTTACAAATTGTAGATGAAGTCAAAACACACTCTCCAAGTCCTCCTCGTCCAACCCTTGCACGATGCTCCTAATATCATAGGTTTGATATCCAAAAGATTTCTCCCAAGACCATAAGTTTGATACCTCAAATCTCCTTCATTCCTTCTTTCTCCATGGAAAGCCCTCATTATATAGGATTTGGAGGCTTAACCACCATGGAGAGGATTGCTCATCAGATCCACTAAAATGGGATCTCTAAGATATTTAGGGAGAAAATATTTCTTAAGGATTTTAGGGAGGAAATATCTCTCAAGGATTTTAAGGAGGAAATATTTCAACCATTCATGAGATCCTCAACCTCCCCTAAAAAATAGGAAACCAAATGTGAGGTGGATTCTCACACTAAATTGATTTTTTTTTCATGAATATTAATAATAATTCATGTGCACATAGTATTTGGACCTTCATATAATATATTTCTCCTCCACATTGACTAGGGATTGTGACATATGTTATTTCATGGTGTCGAGGTGTATGTGACACTTAACATGGTGCATATGACACTTTTATGACACTTGCGACACTTAGGGCGAGGTACCTAGGTGTGCAAATTTTATGTGTAACAGTATGCCCCCTAAAGTGTGAGGTTAGAAGAGAAACTGATGGCCGAAACACTTTACATTCTTCAATGCAAGGGCGTGGATTTGGAGAACCTAGAAGAAGATGCACACAACCATCAATTAGTATTAATATATGTTCCATTTCCAAGGGAGGCATACCTATGCTCGGAATATGAGATGAATCAAAGCATGGCCTCCGACCAATACACTGCGTATCCATGAAAAATATTGACTAAGGATATGACCACCAAGGATACATTGTGGATCCATACCTTCATGACATGAACTGATCGTAGCAACGAGAAATACACATTGTAGCTACGAGGTGATAAAACATAGCCACAGACTAATGCAACATGGATCTATGTGACAATATATATATCAACATGCTCAAATGATCTATTTTGCATCTTAGGAAAAGCAGATAACATAGTGAACGCTCAACCCTGGGTCTTCATCCCAATATCGATGTGGCACGAATCTAGCCATGTGAATAGATGTTTTAATGTCAAACATGGTAGAAACCACTTGATTACCAGTCATTGAAGTAAAACATTAACAAGTGAGATTGAAATAATTAGTGATGTCAATGAATCCCAAGGTAGCCTATAAGTACATTCCAACGAATGTGAATAAATGAGATGAAGTCAAACAGTCATGGAATCATCCGATTAGAGGTCAATGATGTAAAAATACTATTAGAAGTGAGGAGGCCTACCATTGAGGCATGCAAGTCCCAAGGTACTAACTGGTTTCTAAGTATAATTCCTGGATGATGTGTTGAAGTCGACATGAAAAGACTCATCGAAGGAGGACCTTGATGTATCCCCCATCATCGACATGAAAATGACATAGGAAAGTGATGTAATATGGTGAATCGAATGAGTACGGACTAACACAGGAAATGGAAACTGGAAATATTATAGACAGATGGTTTGAAGTGAAAATTCCCTTGAACATGATGAGGCAACGAAAAGTGACTTGGCAGCATTGAATCAACGAGTACCAAGAATTTAATGTGATGATAATAAGAGCACTCTTCGACTGGAAAAAAAAGTATGGCAACACATGGAATTGGTATGAATCAGAGACAAGTAGATTACCCAACTATAAGACGAGATGCAAACATGTGCCATGTTCAAGGGCGACAATAACTACCATAAAGGATTCTCAAAAACTTGACCCACTTCCTTCAATTTTTCTGGCACCTAGATAGATGAGTACCTCTTTTTAATTTAACGAGCTCAAGGAGGGTAACACATGCTCGATATAACTCACCTTCGGTAAGTTCCTCTTACTTTGTTTAATGAACTGGAAGAAGTAAGGGTTCGTTCCCATATGGGTCCTTCAATGTGTAGTTTAGTGAGTCCAGAGAAGGAAAACTCGATGGTTTTTCATGTTTAGAGATTCTAAAAAGAACTTAAAGGTGACTCCAGGGTTGTACTTTTTCATAATTTTAGTCTCGTGAGGTAGAAAAAGAGATAAAATGCCACTCGAAAGATGCTCTTTCAACCCTTTTAACAAGTGTCAAAGGAAGAAAGATCACTCGACCATATTTTCATGTTTAGAGAGTCTGAAAAGAGCTTAAAGGAGAATCCAGGGGGTTCCTTTTTCGTATAACCTTTACGAGTCTGAAAAAGTGATAAAAGTTTACTCGGTCACATTCTCATGTATTTATGAGCACAAGAAAGAACAAAGACTAAGCTCGATATTGGTTTCGTTTTTACACAAGCTTGAAACAAAATTAAACTTATGCTTGTAAATTCCCAACGTAATTTCCAAAGGTAGGGATACCCATGGATGGTTGGTACTCTACCCCTAGCTTGAAAAACTAGTGGTTTAACTCTAGAATGATAATCAAAGGTTGGAGACATGCCCCCCCAAGCTTCATTTCATTCGCCGACTTTGAGTTTGTCACTAATTTTTGTATTAGATGGAGAAAAAGGATAAGGGTGGATGAAATGAAGGTTCAAATATGAGACCTAACGAAAGACTCAAAATGACATCTATGAGATGTAGCTAAAGACTCGACTTGATATCTATGAGATCTAGAAAAATACTCGACTTGTTAGGAGAGGTGACTATCTCATTTTTTAACAAGATTGACACAAGAAAATAACTACTCGCATGACCTTTGTTTCATTTTTTAACTAACTTGCCACAGAGAAGAAAAACTATGCTCATGGCTTCGGGTTCAATCCCCAGATTTCTGTGTCATTTTTTAACGAGATTTCTACAGAGAGGAAAACTATGCTCAAAACCTTTGTTTCATTTTTTAACGATCTTGCCACAGAGAAGCAAAACTATGCTCGTTTCTCCGGGTTCAATCCCCAAATTTTTGTTTCATTTTTTAACGAGCTTGCTACAGAGAGGAAAAAACTATGCTCCTAACCTCTTCTTGATCATGGCTTCCAGAAGGAAAATTCTCTCTAAGGAATACATGTCAAGGGACAAACGTCAATCATGGCTTCCAAGAGATCTTCTCTAGATGGAATAAAAACACTCTAGAAGGAATACATGTCGACGAACTCGATAAGGGTAGGGATATCTAGCTCTAATAGCCCTATCAAAGAGATGACCATGTAAACTACCGGATCTAATTTAGGAGAAGGGAGAGATTCCCTCTCATGTGGAGTTGAACACATGGGTCAGGTCGTTACATAATTGACCCGCGACGGGGCAAACATCTCTGGCCTGTATAGACCGTTTTGGGAAGGCGGATGGTTGACCATTAGATGAGGGTCAATGAATGAAAGCTAGTTGATCGTTACTATGTTTCCATTGTGAGGGAAACACATCACTCGAAAGAGAGTGGACAAAAGATCTCTCATAACGTAGACATAGTCTCGCGCGATGAGTAGGTTAAAATCAAAGGGGTCATGAACTACCATCACATCGACGTAGACCACTTTTCCTCCCAAAGTAACTAGAAACTGAGGAAGGATCCCTAAAGGCGAACTAAATCTTCTATCAAAGGTCAACAGATTCTGAGTCACGGGCGCAAGCTATGGGGAACCAAAAGCTTGCCAAGAATTCGTGGATAAGATGCTAACAAAATAACCTTCATCTATTACAGTGTTAGGAATATTCCTATCAAAAACTTGTATGGTGATTTGGAAAGGCACGTAAGAGGGAAGACGAGGTTCTGTCAAATGATTCCAATCAATTGAAATCATTTGATTGCTTGAAGGGGGAGCCATCAGGATGTGCAAAGGCCCCATTGTCCGAGTGAATCAGTATTAATGAGGTAGACATGAGATACATCCTCACTCTTTGATTTAGGAGTGGGATTAACCGATGATGGAACTGGATCGACCACTTTGGCACTCTTGAGAGGAGGAGTGGGATCGACCGATGGCAGAATTAGATCAACCACTTTGGCACTCTTGAGATGAAGAGTGGGACAAACCGATGATGGAAGTTGATTAGTCACTTGGGTTTCACTTTTCAGATGAAGAGTGGGGATGATCGATGATAGAACTAGATCAACTACTTAGGTTTGTGGTTCAACTAAGGATGAAACCAGATTGGCCACCTGAACAACCGGATTGACCGGGGATGGAACCAGATTGACCATTCCATCAACTGATGATAGTTTGGGATAAATATTATGATAACCAGTTGGAAGTTGAATCTTTTCCAAAAGATAAGAAGCCTCATCCATACAAGGGAAAAGGTGAGAGTAATGATCACCTTCACATAACAAGCAAGGAAATTTGATAGTTCTATTCTTCTTACGAACCTTAATGTCACTAGCTGACGGGGTGTCACCAACATGTCTTGCAGGGGATGATGACGTGGAAGACCACATTTCTAAGACCTTGGGGAGACCAGGGAAATCCATCAGAAAGTGGTCACCCTTACAAAGACTGCAAGGGAATTTTGGTTTATGATTCTTCGTTTTAATCTTGTCGACTTTATCAACACTCCCAGTATGATTAACTGTCCCTGGTTTCTTAGATCCAACATGATCTGATGTTGTTGGATGCTTGGTCCTTTTCTGGTTCTTCTTCTTCTTCTCTTTCTATTTCTTCTTCTTCTTATCAACCTAGCTACTCGCTTGAGATATCTCACTAGGTGAAGAAGGAGAAAGGGAAGGAGACCTGATGAGTGAAGAAGAAGAAAGGTCAACATAAGGTTGATGTGTGGGTGGTGTTCTTACATATGAAGCATTGGGTGCATTCGAAGCACTGAGAATATTTGAGATCACTGGAGTGGGGAACAACCAAACCGATAATCCGATCGTGAGTCTTGGAAGACTTAGTGTGGCAATGCATGGAGGACCAATGTTTCTGAAAGAAGAAAATGAGAAAGGTTTCCTGGGAAAATGGGTTCGTTTGTTGGTACTCCTAGGAGTTGCCACCATTGACACTAACTTGACCTAAGTTCCACTGAGGAAAATAAACAACACACACTACAAATCTTGAGAAGCAAACAATCAAATAAACCTTACCACAATGAAATAAATATTTGGTGATGAAATCCAACATCGCGAGATCAATATAGGAAGGGGTTGGGATAGAGCGGTTGGATCAATTACGTTGGCAACCTTCTTAATGGACTTACGCCTTGGTGAAAGCTTCCACACAATAAACGTGGATTTACCCTCCAAGAAGCCTAAGTGAGTTTGACCAACGTCTATTCCAGGTACAATGAAGAATTCCCTTCACCATCACATCATGTAAGGACCCTAAATATTATGGCTACTAAGGTCAGCAACTCGCAGTCAACCTCTGGGAGGGTACAATCAACAATCGAGTCCAAACGTATGGGTAGGATATCAAGTTAGAAATCCTTCAAGAGAAATGAGGAGCCCGTATGGATTCGGAATTCACGAAGCACCAAGACCAAATGAAGAAAGTTGGACCTCAATAAGAACCCCCAATATACGATCTGACTACTACGAACGGTTAAGCCTCAGAGGGATAATCTTTGTTTCTCTCCCGAACGTGACCTCGTGCGTAACCCCTGTGTGAGAGGGGGATCCCATCTATGCTTATATGAACAATTGGATTTACCGCTCCCTAGCACATGATTCTATGTTTGTTTGATAGTTTTGGAAAGTTATCCTCACAACCTATTCCAAAGCTCTACACTTTCTAATGTAGATTCGCTACTAGAAAATATAAAAATGTTTGATCAATTTTATAAGCGCTTCATTTTTAAGGCTGTTGTTTACTCAAGGGTGCGAAAGTGAAACTTACGATGTTAATACTCGACTCCAAAATAATTCAAAGGATGAGATGCACATATTTTTCTTCAATGAATCCTACATACGTGATGGAGAAGAGGTTCCACTTTCTTCAACAAAACACCCAATTCCAAAATGCAATCAACCTATCTACACTAACCAAAAGCAAGAATGAAACTATATTCTTTGTTTTATTCTAATGTATAAAGAAAGTAAATGCAAATCCTTTAATGCTCCAATACTTTCAATTAAAAGAAAGAGTCATATGCAGATGCAAAATACATGAAGCAAAAAGGGCTACAAACAAAGCATTCACTCAAAGCAATGAGAAATGAAAGAAAAAAATTAGGATATAACCTGTTCTAACAAGAAATCAATCAAGGATTCAAAAATCAACAAGAATTTAAGGAAAACAAGAAAGTTCAAAGAAGAATCCAAGAAAAGACAAAGAGAAAGAGAAATCACTCAATCTGTCCCGACAAAACAAGTAGCAAGAAAGAGAAATTTCACAATTTTGAAAAAGTTTCAAGATAAATTCAATAAAATAGGAAGTGATAAGTATCAAATATCAACCCAAACAACTCCACAAACAAAAATACAGGCTCTGGGCAAATACCTATGCAAAACAGGCTGCAAAAGACTGAGCAAAAAATCTAGAAAACCTCCAAAAAAAGACTAGCGCTTCCTAACTCAAGGGAACAGAGCGCTACAGTACTCTGCAAAGAACTACAGGGGGGCACTGATTATATATCATCGCTCTGATAAGCACTCCAAGGGAGTGCTACCCTTCCCAAAAACTAAAAACAGAGCCAAAAAACGCAGAATAATTCACCTAGAATTCTCAGAAATTGGTGAAATTGCCAGTGAAGACAAGAGAAAGGTAATGGATTAGGAAAAACTGTAACATCCCGCTCTGGCACACTGAGCAAACTTATTCTTTGAGGACACTTGCTCGCAAGTGATTCGGATTATTATGCTATTAAAACCTTTGATTTTGATTATGAGGCATTATGGGTTGATGACATGTTGGTTTACCACTTTTACTAGACAGGTGCTATTGACTCGGTTTTACTGAGTCTGCAGGATTACAGACCTAGAGGATGCCGAGGCATCGATGGAACCCCTTGGACTTTAGATTGAGTTGAGGAGTGATACCATTGGGGTTTGTGATATTAGTGCATCTGACTGGATGATATGATATGGATATGTTCTGACATGATTTGTTGATGATGCAGGCAGACAATAGCTTGCCGACTAGACTTACATAAGGAGTAAAGGGGTCACACATGACTACCAGAGAGGTTGAGGGAGAGGTGTGGACAACAGCCTACTAGCACTCCCACCATGGCTCGAACTATAGGTTAACGATTACCTAGTTCGAGGGGACCCACGATGCCATGAGGGTAGACTGTGACAGTCGCCCATGATGATTCTAAGGGGTGCGCAATAAGGCAGGGGCCTTATTCCCAAGAATCCCTTAGTCTCCCACAAGTTCACCTGGCGGAGTGTTGATTGCAAGGGTTATTGATGTCTACCAAATCAGTCAAGAGGCGAGTGACACCCTTGGAGCACGCAGTGTGTCCTGAAGGGCACGTCGCGCAAAGGAACAGAAGAGGCGAGTGGCACCCTTGGAGCACCTAGTGCGTCCTAAAGGGCACATCGTGTTGTTGATGATAGAGGGATGAACCTAGATGGCCCTAAGACAAATAACATGTTAAGTAATTTTAAAACAATTTCCCTAATTAAATGTCGCCCAGTACAAAAATTAAGGCCTAAGTCTAAATTACGCTAGTGGTAGAACCTTGTCTTCTCAAAAAAAATATAATAATAATAAAATAAAAATAACTTAAATAATAATTTTGACCTTCGTTAAATCTTGTAACATGAAGGGAGTACGAAATTAAGTTATTCATAAAAATAAAATCTATGGTAATAAATGTAAAAAGGGGAATTAATTGTTTTATCTTTTTGATAATTAAAAATAATAATTATATACACTAATTAAATGATAAAAGGGAAAAGGGGTTAAATTCCACACTTGCCTTTATGAGTTCTAATTAAAAAGGAGAAAGAGGGAAAATAAAAAAAGATCAGGAAACTAGGGAAAAGAGGTAACATAAAAAGGGAAAAAGCGGAAAGTCAACTTAGTAAAGAATCTACCATTTAAGAGGCTTCTAATTTTAAACTAAATTAGAAACTTCATAATAGGGAAAGCCTTTAAAACTTGTAAGGGAATTTGGGGACACCTAGGAGTGATTCTAGGAGTAACTCTAGGTGGGTGAGGGAAATAAGATAATTAATTAATTAAAGAAATTAAATAATGGAGGAATGTAGGGGATGGGTGACACTTGTACGGAGAAGAATTTTTAGGAATTTATTTTTAAACTTTAATTAAATGAGATTTTAGGAAAGAAAGGAAGATCGAAACTCTATATAATGAAGAAGGAACAAGGATGAAGGAGCATTTTTTTTTTTGCGTAACGTTACGTTGCGAAAATATCGACTTGACTGATTTACTTGTGGGAGTTGGGATACCCAGCTCAGAGAGGAGTGGTAGCTCAGCCTTGCGAGGCAAGCTGGGAGCTAGACAAGATCTCTGGATAGTGTGTGGCCCCTTTGTGGCTCGAGGGGATAAGGGGGAAGAAGAGTACCCCTAGCATTGGCTGGGAGGTACCGATGAAGTCTCGACAGTCGGCGAGTGGGAGTTGCACGGAGCGCACAGGACGTCAATCGGAGCGGGCGATCAAGCAATGATACACTCTTCATTTTTGTATGGTAGAATGTGTTAGGACTAATGCTTGGATTTGCGTATTTAGTGGAGAAGTAAACTAAGTTATTTTAAAATTTGATGCCTGAAACTTTGCTTAGCCCATCTCGATGATTGTCGACTCCCATGGACTTAGTTTCCCCGCATGTCTTGACCACCTATCTATGATTGGTTGTGTCCTTATTGGTTGCTTGCCTTTCCTCCTTAGCTCCTCAGTCCTCGCCTGAGCAGTTAGCTAGGAGCCTGATCTATGGTCGTTGCCTTAGCGTTAAAAGACCTATGGATCTCAATGCCCTGCTTTCCTGTGCGAGGATGACGAGCGAAGGATGAACCTGTTAACTGTCTACTATGTTGTTGACCTTGGATGAATGTTGTCTTGCGCCTTGATGCATTGAACTAACCCTGTAAGGTCTGATTGATGACGAAGTTTCCTTTCAACTCGACATTTTTTATATCTCGTTGTTATCTCAATTTTTACCTCGATTTACTTCTTGTTGGACATTCCTGCGTTGGTTTTTATATCTCGTATGTTGCCTGGTGTTTTCCCCTCCTTCAGCTGTGCTTCATTGACTTAGGGGTGAATATGCACAACAAACCCTTTTTATTTAATTCTGGGCTAGTTGATTTGATTTCCAGGTGCTTGACCAGCTACACGCCCCTCGTTCTAGACTGCCAGAGTGTGTTGGTTAAGAGAATTTTTACTTTGGGGCATTTATTGAAGGGTTAATCCCAACGCTTTAACTTGTTGGATGTTTTAACCTCTGTAAATTGATTGTTAAAACTCAACGATTGATTTTCGAATGTGGCTAGCAGACCAACATCTTCAATCCTAGAGTTACAGTGTCTTAAATCTACACACTGCCATTTTTTTTTATTTACAGTGGAAGGACAGTAAAAATTTGCCTTAAATGAATGAGAATTTTCTTTGTAGCCACCCACGAGTTACTTGATTGCTTGCGTAACTACTGAATTAATGGGTAGCGTTTATGTTGTGCCGTCGGAGGTGGTTTCACTGTGTAATTGGGGGGTAATCTATGTTAATGGATGGCCTTTTGTGGTCAACAATGAGCCTAATAGACAATGAATTAATGTTTTTGTCTGACAACAATTTCAATCTCCTATTTACAATGATTCCAGTATATAAATATCATATTGGATAACCACTTTATTTGCATTAATAAAAATCCTGCTCATATCGATAGCATATGTTAAATGGAGATTTTTAACGGCAGAATGAAGGCATATTGACCAGTGACCTTACTAACTGATCAACCGATAGCATATTGATAGCGATTGATAGTCTATTGATGCCAGCGATTACACCACGATTTTTAACCCGAATTTATTTCCATGATGGTACTGTCACGTGGGTGTTACTTCCCTCTGTTACTGCTTGAAAACAAAACCATGAATTGCCCAAAGGGATGACCACGATTTGCCTGTAGAACTTGAATATTTTTGCTATAAATATGACCAGGACCCTTCCATTAAAACGTGGCAGGATCCGCTATTCTTATGACCACCTTGGTTGCTGTTAAAGGATTCCCGTTGGCCCTTAGTGTAGCCTGTGTAGGCGGATGTGTGGCACTGCAAGTTGCCCCTGATGTTTGCGTTTTTCTTTCCCTTACCTGACGTCGAGTTCATTTGGCTCCATAGTTCTGATAGCCCTTGCGTAACGCTGGTGGGTATTGTACAACATTCATTCCCTTTAAAACCGATGGTGGCTTCTTACCTGTCATGGAATTTTCTCCGAAGATTTCTATTATTAAAAACAACTCCAGTGGCCTTACATTTACATTAGAACTTTACATTTGTGTTGAACTTTTACATTTACATTAAGATTTTACATTTACATAGCCACTTCTTACCTTGACAACCACCTCATGCTTTATGAATGGCATTATTTGACCAATGCCCTATTCAATTTTACCTGGACGCCAATTGTCACTCGTGCATTAAAGTAGCGATTGTTAATTCTTACAGCCTTCTCCTTAAATGCCTTATCATTGCTTTATTATTATTTTAACGTCTTGTTACTTGCTTCATGCTAATGCCAGGTTGATTGATATTAAAAGCCGTTTTATTAAATGTCTTGATATCGGCTTTACGTTAAAAGTCTTGTTATTTGACTTATTGGTTATTTAGCAGTAGCATTCTACTTTAAGATTTTTACCAATGTATCAGATTAGTGGCTAGTTGGATGAAATTAGAATTAGATGACAATTTGAGAATTATTTAATGATAGCAATAAAATTAATAGCAATCCACTTATTTTAGTTAGTGTTTAATCATAGCAAGCTACTTTGCTTTTGTAATGTTTCAAATAACGTTAATGGCTAGTAGATTGAGATTGGATAGAATTTGAATTGCCTAACTGGAATATGTAATTATTAAAGTTTGAATGGAGAATTGTTGGAGTCATGGTTATGTAGCTCTTAATTCATTTGCGCCTTAAATTATTTTGATAGTTGTATTGTGTCATGAATAAATGAGAAGCTTGGTTGATTATGTAATTGATTACCTTGCTCCATAAATTAATGGATATTTATCTTGCATCATGATATGTATGGATGGTCATGGGTGTAGTTACTTCGTCCACCACTAAAATGTTAGCTACAGTTGAATTTAATGAATGATTAATCCTGCGCTTGAAGTAAAGTAGATGGCTACCATTGCACCTTGAATTAAATTAAATTTGATTTCAGTGTGCACAAACTTATGTCATTTTATGATGGATTTAGTAATCAATTCTCTTGAACTGTGGAATTTATGTGATGTGTGATTGATTCATAGAAATTTATTGCGCAACGATCGTCATCGATGTTTGTTGATTTAGCATATTTAGCTTTGGTCTTGATTGTGTTAGTGGGATGTAGACACCTCCTTGTTCCTTAGAACAGTGGCTAGCCCTGAGACCTTAAATGGTCAAAATCGATGGGAACCTAGGCTTGAGCATTGCTTATGTGTCCTAGAGGTCCTAACCATTACAGGGTAGGATGGGCAGGTAGTATTTTTATTCTTATCAGTTGAATGTCGAACATTGCTTCCAATTGTTTGATGTGCTTCTAGGTTTGGTCATCATGTTGTTATTGTGCGAGTTACTTATGTCATGATCATCGTCATGTTATGACGTTGAGTATAATATCTTATTTAACCTTCTACACACACACACACACAAATTTCGTGACGAAATGAGAGGTATGTTACATATGGTATCAGAGCCAGGTTCAACCCGCGACTTGGGATCGCTACGACTTTCGTTGATATGATCGATTATACTGTTGCTGATCGAGTTGACTTGTGTGCGTGTAAGTAATCATGGTTAGAGGACGCCGCAGAGGCAGACGATGGGGTGCTAGGGGAGGAGGCGCGACACCTCCAGTAGCATCCACGCCTGAGGGGTCTAACCCAGGGAGATGAGTAGGTTCTCAGATAGGAACAGATAGCAGTTGGTGATGTAGTCGAAATGATGAGATCTTTTCAGCGCATGTCTGAGGCTCTGATCATCCATTTGGACAGATATGAGGCCAGGGCGCTGACACCCGTTGAGGTTCCACTGTGTGCTTCGGTTGGTACTGGTAGCATTCACCATGAACTCGAGAAGGTCAAATTTCCTGAGTTCTTTGGTGCCCCGGATGGCACAGCCGCCGAGGCATGGTTGGAGAACATGGTGATGTTCTTCACACTTCGCAATTATACCTCCAACATGAAGGTCCTCATGGTGGTCTTTCAATTGAAGGGGATCGCTCTTCTATGGTGGAAGATGCTCCTACTGCAACTGAACATGGCCATCGAAGACGTTTCATGGGAATTGTTCAAGGAACGATTCCGAGAGAGGTACCTTTCAAAGGAATTAATTGAGCGTCAACTCAATGATTTCAATGCCTTACGACAGGGAGGTCGTACGGTGCCCGAATAAGAGGCCTATTTTATGGAGCTGCTTCGGTATGCTCCACACCTTAACACTGAGAAACTTAAGGTCAAAAGGTTCATGTTCGACCTTAATGACAACATACGTGAAAAGGTTAGGATTTTGATGCCTCAAACCTTGCATGATGTCGTCCAGAAGGCCCTCATAGTAGAGGAGGAGCTTATCAGCGGGGGTCAGACCAGTACTCCAGTGAGACCAGCAGGGCAGGTTTCATCTAGAGCACAACAACATCAGACACTAGCCAGACACACGCTGGGGTATTGTGGCTTCCAGAGGGGATCCACTTTCACTACACCTTGGTGACCACCGCCCCAATAGCGGACACCTTATCGAGGACCACAACATCAACAGTAGAGTCGACCGCAGCAACAACATTTTAGTCCTGTTCAACAGAACAGACCAGGGTTCCAGGCCGGTGGGTCGTCATCTTCTACTTTGTGTACTAGGACTACTGGGCCGAAGAAGGAGTGTTGGACATGTGGGGAGCCACACTACCAGTGCAACTGCCCTGTGGAGAGGACCAGAGCATTTGGATCAGCCGGATTGACTACCGTGGGAGATATGGGCAAGGCCCATCGGATTCATGCAACGGTGAATGATTGCCAGGAAGAGAACCAATTGACTGTGCTCGAGACGACAGGTACCGTCGCTGACCAGACTCTTAGTATTTTGATAGATCTCGGTGCTACCGAGAGTTTCATTTCTGGTGCAACACTAAAAAGGATTGAGGTAAAGGCAATCGAACATGATGAGTTTATCTTTGTGGAGATGGCTTCGGGAGCCAAACAAAAGGTTGGAGAAAATATTTCAGGATGTATCCTTAACCTGGGAGAGTTTGTCACCAGGGCCAACCTATACGTCACGATCTTAGGATCTTATGACTTCGTGATTGGTATGGACTGGTTGGAATTGCATGAGGCGATACTCAACTGTAAGACGAAACGGTTGAGCTTGGTCAATGACGAGGGACAAAGATGTGTGATTGTAGGACATAACCAGGGATTTTCCCTAAGGTTCATCTCTTCCTTACAACTATGGAAGAGTATGCGCAAGGGGTGCAAGATTTATGTGATCCTTGCACTAAATGAGAAGGGAGTAGCGGAAGGTCTCGAACACCTTCTGGTGGTGAAAGAGTTTACAGACGTATTTCTAGAGGAGTTACCGGGGATTCCACCGAAGAGGGAATTGGAGTTTACCATAGACCTAAAACCGGGGACTGAACTGCTAGCAAGAACGCCTTGTCAGATGTCGACCCCGGAGTTGCAAGAGTTGAAAATGCAACTGAAGGGGTTGTTGGACCTGGGACTGATACGTCCTAGTGTGTCACCGTGGGGTGCACCTGTTATTTTCATACGAAAGAAAGATGAGTCGTGGAGGCTTTGCATTGACTACCATCAATTGAACAAGGCCACGATCAAGAATCAATATCCATTGCCAAGGATTGATGATCTGTTCGATCAAACAAAGGGAATGAAAGTGTTCTCCAAGATCAATTTGTGATCAAGGTATCACCGGTTATGAATCAAGGATGATGACATCCTTAAGACCGCCTTTAAGATGAGGTTTGAACATTATGAGTTTACTGTTTTACCATTGGGACTGACAAATGCCCCAGGGGTATTTATGCGTTTGATGAACGGGGTGTTCCGTGAGTACTTGGACAAGTTCGTTCAAGTGTTCATTGACGATATTTTGATTTACTCTCAGACGACGAAGGAGCATGGCGAGCACTTGCGCTTGGTACTATAGTGTCTGCAAGAGCACAATTTGTATGGGAAGTTGTCCAAATGATCTTTTTATCAATCGAAGATTCACTACTTAGGGCATGTCATCTCCGACGAAGGCATCTTCGTGGATCCAGCAAAGGTCGAGGCTATCATGGAATGGCCTGTGCCGACGAATGTCCCGGAAGTGCGTAGCTTCATGGGTTTAGCAGGATACTATTGACGGTTCATCGAGGGGTTTTCAAAGATAGGAAATCCGATCACAGAATTGCAGAAGAAAAATAAGAATTTTGTATGGACCGAGAAATGCGCGGAAGCATTTCGGAGGCTCAAGGAATTGTTGACAACAACACCAATACTAAAGGTCCCTGACATGGACATGGACTTCTTGGTATGCACCAACACATCCAAGGAGGGCTTAGGAAAGGTCTTGATGCAAGACAGATGAGTGATCTCTTACATTTCAAGGAAACTGAGAAGGCATGAGGAGAACTACGTGACGCATGATTTGGAGTTATTAGCCATCTTATATGCCTTGAAGATTTGGAGACACTACCTTGTTGGATGAAAATTTGAACTAAAGACTGACCATTGTGGACTACAACACATATTTATGGAAGGTGACCTGAACGCGCGACAACTGCATTGGTCATAATTGCTTAGCGAGTACGACTTCGAGATTACTTACATAAAAGGAACAATGAACCGAGTGGCGGATGCATTGAGTCAGAGACCACACATCTTTTCAGTGTTGCCTCTTAAGACGAATCTACATGAAAGGATTCTAACTTTACAGTGTGATGATGACTGGTACAAAGAGGTCGAGGGTTTTATCAGACAAAACACAATGATGGTACCACAATTTGAGGGTTTTTCTTTTGATAGCGATGGTTTATTGAGGTTTAAAGGTCGGATCTACGTACTGCCAAACAACGAGTTGAGGATGTTGATCCTAAGTGAGGCTCATAGAGCAGTATACATGGCTCACCCGGGAGTCACGAAGATGAGGGAAGACCTTAAACCCTTATTCTTATGGAAGGGAATGAAGGCAGACATAGTCAACTATGTGTCTAGATGTCTAGAATGTCAGTAGGTAAAGGCTGAACATAGACACCCAGCAAGATTACTACAACCACATGCAATTCTAGAATCGAAATGGGAGGTTATTTCGATGGATTTTATTGTTGGATTGCCACTGACGGCAAGGAGACATGACTCGATTTTCGTAGCAGTAGACACTCTGACGAAGAGTGCTCACTTTATACCTGTGCGTACGACGTATTAGGCACCTGACATAGCTAGAGTTTTCATCAGTGAGATTGTGAGGTTGCATGGCGTGCCTAAGAGGATTATATCTGATCGAGGATCGGTGTTTACTAGACAATTTTGGATGAGTTTCCAAGAGGCCCTAGGAACCCAACTTAACTTTAGTACTTCGTATCACCCAAAGACTGACAGGTAGACCGAACGAACGAACCAAACATTGGAGGACATGCTGCACATGTATGTGATGGACCAACAAAAGTGTTGGGAAGAATTATTTCCACTGGTAGAATTCGCTTACAACAACAGTTACCAAAGCACCATTAAGATGGCGCCTTTCGAGTTTTTTTACGGGCGACCGTGTCGGATGCCTTTGAGTTGGGATCAGCTTGAGGATAGGGTCTTGGTGGGACTAGAAGCGATCCAATAAATGGAAGAGCAAATGCAAACAATAAGACAAAGGATTAAAGAAGCACAGGATAGACAGAAGAGTTATGTCGATGCGCACTGTATCGACCGTAGTTACGAGGTCGACGATCGAGTCTTCTTGCGGGTTAAACCACATAAGATTTCGATCAAGTTTGGGAAGGGAGTTAAACTCTCTCCTAGGTTCCTGAGACCTTTCGAGATTGTGGAGAGAAAGGGGCCCGTGTCCTATCGACTAGCCTTGCCTGATTCTTTGAGGCGTATGCACGATGTTTTTCATGTATATGTTTTGAGACATTATATTAGTGATCCTACACATGTTATTGACATGAGTTCCTTGCAGGTATCGGACGAGGGAGTGCTCATGGCTAAGCCGGTCCGCATATTGGATCATCGTGTTCGACAACTATGACGTCGAACAGTAGATCAGGTCAAGGTCCAGTGGGACAATTATAGTCCACACTCGGCGACCTGGGAAGACGCATATGATATGCGCCAACAGTTTCCATTTGTGTTTGCTAGATAGACATATGATACTGTGATACACTTTATTTCAGCATATATACTGTGAAACTTTGGGACAAAGTTTAGACCAATAGGGGGTGTATGTAACATCCCGCTCTAGGGCACTGAGCAAACTTATTCTTTGAGGACACTTGCTCGCTAGTGATCAGGATTATTATGCTATTAAAACCTTTGATTTTGATTATGAGGTGTTATGGGTTGATGACATGTTGCTTTACCGCTTTGACTAGATAGGTGCTATTGACTCGGTTTTACTGAGTGTGCAGGATTATGGACTTAGAGGATGTCGAGGCATCGATGGAACCCCTTGGACTCCAGATCGAGTCAGGGAGTGATACCATTGTGGTTTGATTGTTTTACTGTGATATTAGTGCATCTGAATGGATGATATGATATGGATATGTTCTGACATGATTTGTTGATGATGCAGGCTGACGATAGCTTGCCGACCAGACTCACATATGGAGTAAAGGGGTCACACATGAATACCAGAGAGGTTGAGGGAGAGGTGTGGACAACAGCCCAGCCACAACCTACTAGCACTTCCGTCGTGGATCGAACTATATGTTAACGATTACCTAGTTCGAGAGGACCCACGATGCTGTGAGGGAAGACTGCGACAATCGCTCACGATGATTCTAAGGGGCATGAAATAAGGTGGGGAACTTATTCCTTAGAAGCCCTTAGTCTCCCACAAGTTCACCTAGAGGAGTGTTGACTACAGGGGTTATTGATGTCTACCAAATCAGTCAAGAGGCGAGTGGCACCCTTGGAGCACGTAGTGCATCCTGAAGGGCCCATCGCGCAAAGGAACATAAGAGGCGAGTGGCACCCTTGGAGCACCTAGTGCGTCTTGAAGGGCACGTTGCGTTGTTGATGATAGAGGGATGAACCTAGATGGCCCTAAGACAAATAACATGTTAAGTAATTTTAAAACAATTTCCCTAATTAAATGTCGCCCAGTACGAAAATTAAGGCCTAAGTCTAAATTACGCTATTGGTAGAACCTTGTCTTCTCAAAAGAAAAATAATAATAATAAAATACAAATAACTTAAATAATAATTTTGACCTTCGTTAAATCTTGTAACATGAAGGGAGTAAGAAATTAAGTTATTCATACAAATAAAATCTATGGTAATAAATGTAAAAAGGGGAATTAATTATTTTATCTTTTTGATAATTAAAAAATAATAATTATATACACTAATTAAATGATAAAAGGGAAAAGGGGTTAAATTCCACACCTGCCTTTATGAGTTCTAATTAGAAAAGAGAAAGAGGGAAAATAAAAAAAAAATCAGGAAACTAGGGAAAAGAGGTAACATAAAAAGGGAAAAAGGGGAACTTAAGGGAAAAAGCGGAAAGTCAACTTAGTAAAGAATCTACCGTTTAAGAGGCTTCTAATTTTAAACTAAATTAGCAACTTCATAATAGGGAAAGCCTTTAAAACCTGTAAGGGAATTTGGGGACACCTAGGAGTGATTCTAGGAGTAACTCTAGGTGGGTGAGGGAAATAAGATAATTAATTAATTAAAGAAATTAAATAATGGAGGAATGTAGGGGATGGGTGACACTTGTATGGAGAAGAATTTTTAGGAATTTATTTTTAAAACTTTAATTAAATGAGATTTTAGGAAATAAAGGAAAATCGAAACTCTATATAATGAAGGAGGAACAAGGATGAAGGAGCATATTTTTTTTTGCGTAACGTTACGCTGCGGAAATATTGACTTGACTGATTTACTTGTGGGAATTGGGATACCTAGCTCGGAGAGGAGTGGTAGCTCATCCTTGCGAGGCGAGCTGGGAGCTAGACGATATCTCTGGATAGTGTGTGGCCCCTTTGCGGTTCGGGGGGCTAAGGGGGAAGAAGATTACCCCTAGCATTGGCTGGGAGGTACCGGTGAAGTCTCGACGGTCGGCGAGCGAGAGTTGCACGGAGCGCACGGGACGTCAATCAGAGCGGGCGATCAGGCAACGGTACACTCTTCATTTTTGTATGGTAGAATGTGTTAGGACTTATGCTTGGATTCTCGTATTTAGTGGAGAAGTAAACTAAGTTATTTTAAAATTTGATGCCTGAAACTTTGCTTAGCCCATCTCGATGATTGTCGACTCCCATGGCCTTAGTTTCCCCCCATGTCTTGACCACCTGGTTTTGATTGGTTGTGTCCTTATTGGTTGCTTGCCTTTCGTCCTTAGCTCCTCATTCCTTGCCTGAGCAGTCGGACAGGATCCCGATCTACGGTCGTCGCCTTAGCGTTAAAAGACCTATGGATCTCAACGCCCTGCTTTCTTGTGCGAGGATGATGAGCGAAGGATGAACATGTTAACCGTCTACTTTGTTGTTGACCATGGCTGAATGTTGTCTTGCGCCCTAATGCATTGAGCTAACCCTATAAGGTCTGATTGATGACGAAGTTTCGCTTCAACTTGACATTTTTGATATCTCGTTGTTATCTCAATTTTTACCTCAATTTACTTCTTGTTGGACTTAGGGGCGAATATGCACAACAAACCCTTTTTATTTAATTTTGGGCCAGTTGATTTGATGGCCAGGTGCTTGACCAGCTACACGCCCCTCGTTCTAGACTGCCAGAGTGTGTTGGTTAAGAATTTTTTTACTTTGGGGCATTTATTGAAATGTTAATCCCAGTGCTTTAACTTGTTGGATGTTTTAACCTCTGTAAATTGATTGTTAAAACTCAGCGATTGATTTTCGAATGTGGCTAGCAAACCAACATATTCAATCCTGGAGTTACTGTGTCTTAAATCTACACACTGCCATTTTTTTTTATTTACACTGGAAGGACAATAAAAATTTGCCTTGAATGCATGAGAATTTTCTTTGTAGCCACCCATGAGTTACTTGATTGCTTGCGTAACTACTGAATTAATGGGTAGCATTTATTTTGTGCCGTCGGAGGTGGTTTCACTGTGTAATTGGGGGGTAATCTATGTTAATGGATGGCCTTTTGTGGTCGACAACGAGCCTAATAGAGAATGAATTAATGTTTTAGTCTGACAACGATTTCAATCTCTTATTTACAACGATTCCAGTATATAAAAATCATATTGGATAACCACTTTATTTGCGTTAATAAAAAGCCTGCTCATATCGATAGCATATGTTGAATGGATATTTTTAATGGAAGAATGAAGGCATATTGACCAACGACCTTACTAACTGATCAACCGATAGCATATTGACAACAACTGATAGTCTATTGATGCCAGCGATTACACCATGATTTTTACCCCGAATTTATGCCCACAATGGTGCTGTCACGCGGGTGTTACTTCCCTCTATTACTGCTTGAAAACAAAACCATGAATTGCCCACAGGGATGACCACGATTTTCCTGTAGAACTTGACTATTTTTGCTATAATTATGACCATGACCCTTCCATTAAAATGTGGCATAATTCATTGTTCTTATGACCACCTTGGTTGCTGTTAAAGGATTCCCATTGGCCCTTAGTGTAGCCTGTGTAGGCGGATGTGTGGCACTGCAAGTTGCCCCTGATGTTTGCGTTTTTCTTTCCCTTACCCGACGACGAGTTCATTTGGCTCCATAGTTCTGACAGCCCTTGCATAATGCTGGTGGGTATGGTACAACATTCATGCCCTTTAAAACTGCTAGTGGCTTCTTACCTGGCATGGACTTTTCTCCGAAGATTTTTGTTTTTAAAAACAACTCCAGTGGCCTTACATTTACATTAGAACTTTACATTTGCATTGAATGTTTACATTGACATTAATATTTTACATTTACGCAGCCACTTCTTACCTTGACAACCACCTCATGATTTATGAATGACATTATTTGACTAGCGCCCTATTCAATTTTACCTGGACGCCAACTATCACTCATGTATTAAAGTAGCGATTGTTAATTCTTACAACCTTCTCCTTAAATGCCTTATCATTGCTTTATTATTATTTTAACGTCTTGTTACTTGCTTCATGCTAATGCCAGGTTGATTGATATTAGAAGCCATGTTATTAAATGTCTTGATATCGACTTTACGTTAAAAGTCTTGTTATTTGACTTATTGGTTATTTAGCAGTAGCATTCTACTTTAAGATTTTTACTATTGTATCAGATTAGTGGCTAGTTGGATGAAATTAGAATTAGATGACAGATTGAGAATTATTTAATGATAGAAATAAAATTAATAGCAATCCACTTATTTTAGTTAGTGTTTAATCATAGCAAGCTACTTTGCTTTTGTAATGTTTCAAATAACGTTAATGGCTAGTAGATTGAGATTGGATAGAATTTGAATTGCCTAACTGTAATATGTAATGATTAAAGTTTGAATGCAGAATTGTTGGAGTCATGGTCATGTAGCTCTTAATTCATTTGCGCCTTAAATTATTTTGATAGTTGTATTGCATCATGAATAAATTAGAAGCTTGGTTGATTATGTAATTGATTACCTTGCTCCATGAATTAATTGATATTCATCTTGCATCATGATATGTATGGACGGTCACGTGTGTAGTTACTTCGTCTGCCACTAAAATGTTAGCTATAGTTGAATTTAATGAATGATTAATCCCGTGCTTGAAGTAAAGTAGATGACTACCATTTCACCTTGAATTAAATTAAATTTGATTTCATTGTGCACAAACTTATGTCGTTTTATGATGGATTTAGTAATCATTTCTCTTGCACCGTGGAATTTATGTGATGTGTGATTGATTCATATGATTGATATGTAATCATCATTGATGTTTGTTGATTTAGCATATTTAGCTTTGGTCTTGATTGTGTTAGTGGGATGTAGACACCTCCTTGTTCCTCAGAACAGTCGCCAGCCCTGAGACCTTAAATGGTCAAAATCGATGGGAACTTGGGCTTGAGCGTTGCTTATGTGTCCTGGAGGTCCTAACCATTGCAGGGTAGGACGGGCGAGTAGTCTTTTTATTCTTGTCGGTTGAATGTCGAACATTGCTTCTAGTTGTTTGATGTGCTTCTAGGTTTGGTCATCATGTTGTTATTGCGTGAGTTACTTGCGTCATGATCGTCGTCATGTTACAACATTGAGTATAATATCTTATTTACCCTTCTACACACGCACACAGAAAAAAAAAATTCACTTGTTAAATGAGGCTAGTTGTCGTGACAAAACGGGAGGTATGTTACAAAAACAGTGAAAATGATCTAAAAGGTGGGAAAAATGTAGGTATGATCCAAGGAAATACAAATCAATGTTGATCCCTAGTGGAGTCGCCAATTTCGGTTGTAGGAAAATCCCCCGGTAAACAAGTGAATATCCTCTTGGATTCTAGACCCCTATACCAAGACAAAAAACATACAAATGGACACTAACATCCATGTGAATTCAATTATCTAATCATAAAGATAAAGAGAAAGAGAAAGGAAGAAATTGTGATGCACCTTATTCTGTAGTTCATCCTTGTTGCTCCAATTTGAGCTTGGTCTCCAAACTCTTCAGCAACACTCGATACATGCAATGCAATGGACGACAAAAGACAAAGAAATCCTACTCTACTCTACAAGATCAGACTAATAAAATTCATTTATCAAGATCGATAATCATATGAAACAATACATAATCTTGAAGGGAATAGGCCAAGTAATACTAATGAGAACTTTAAAGAGATACTTACAAACTATAGATGAAGTTGTAGTAGCCTCTCCAAGTCCTCCTCGTGCAACCCTTGCACGATGCTCCTAAGATCATAGGTTTGATATCCAAAATATTTCTCCCAAGACCATAAGTTTGATACCTCAAATATCCTTCATTCCTTCTTTCTCCATGGAAAGCCCTCATTATATATGATTTGGAGGCTTAACCAACATGGAGAGGATCAATCATCAGATCCACTAAAATGAGATATCTAAGATATTTAGGGAGAAAGTATATCTTAAGGATTTTAGGGAGGAAATATATCTCAAGGATTTTAAGGAGGAAATATTTCAACCATCCATGAGATTCTCAACCTCCCCTAAAAAATAGGAAACCAAATGTGAGGTGGATTCTCACACTAAATTGATTTTTTTTTCATGAATATTAATAATAATTCATGTGCACATAGTATTTGAACCTTCATATAATATATTTATCCTCCAAATTGACTAGGGATTGTGACATATGTTATTTCATGGTGTCGAGGTGTATGCGACAATTAGCAAGGTGCATATGACACTTTTACGACACTTGAGACACTTAGGGCGAGGTACCTAGGTGTGGAAATTTGATGTGTAACACTTATCATACATAAAAGTTCCCTAGGGAGTGTTGAATGTGTCAAAATAATATGTGTGCTCATTTCATCGTAGACAATATCTCAATATTGTCACCCAACCATAGGCACAAATTCCACCCCCGATCACCTTAACCTTGATAGACAATAATTCTGGAAGCAAATCCTAGAACTAATAGCCAACCAAGGTAGAATATATCTCTTTATATCTATCATACCTAACGTAAATCCCAAACCATAACCAAGTAGAAAGTCCAACCATAACCAAAGAACAAGTCACCACTGCAGCAGTTTCAGCTCTCCTCTAGTCATGCACACCACTTGTCCTTATGTAGGTGTGAGAGTGTGTGTGTCAAATGAGCTCTAGAGCCCTCTTATTTATAGTCCTCCAAGTGACCTAACTCGGTTGACTTCTACTTCTGGAGGATAATAATTTAATATTAATTATTATCCTGAGACAACTTGTATTCTAAGGTTATTTCCTAACCTTCCAGGGTTTCTCTTGCTTCTCAGAATATTCTAGATTCGTCAAAGGTTACACGTAGAGATTAATACCTTCTGCAACTACCATAATATAAACACTCCCTCCTAGATAGGGAGGTATTAAAGACAATGTTATTGAGCACAACTATACCATTCAACCGGTAGCATCATCATAACCACACAGGCTATCTCATGATCAAATCACGAGCACCATCATCACTATCCAACTGGATAGTCTCCATGGCAATCAGAAAAATTCCTTCCAATAGAACACAACTGTGTCTATTCATAGTACTATACAACTACTATCCAGTGGTACACAACCACTCCTATTAGTACATTGCTACTAACTAGTGACACACAATAATTGCCAGTGGATCACATCCACTACAATAACATACAACTACTGTCCAGAGACATACAATCTCCACAACAATAATATCATATGATATCAACCTGCATCAATAATGCATTGATACAAACTGAGTCATCTAGACCATTCTTCCACTCACATCTGCGAGATATGGAAGAGCATCTTCCCTTAGAAGGTTAAACATCAGCAATGGGATATCTAGAATATTCTTCCCAAGCATAGAAGAATAATTGTCCTTGATTTATGAACCTAGACCATTTAACCTAACTGGGCCATTCTTTCGGCACGATTCATAGTGCAACCTAGAGAGAATGATTCTTCCCTAGGGAATGGCTGTCCCTAATTGTTGAACCTAGACAATTCAACCTATCTGGGCTATTATTCCAACACTAATCACAATGCAACCTGGAGAGAATGAGTCTACCCTAGGGAATGACTGTACATACCATTTTCTATGAAAATGACTATCCTGCACCAACCTTCTATATTGGACCATTATTTGAAACTAATCACAACTTTGAACTTTGAAAGAATGACTTCCTAGAGAGGCAAACCATTTTACTTGACCACTTCTCAGAGTGACTGCCAAGGACAATGATTGTCCTAGAACAGTTCCCCACACTAGCCACAAGGGGAATCACTTTCTATGGTACATCAACAATCTATCAGACCAATTTCGTTACAGAAATGACTTTCCGTTCTGGACCATTTTACGAACTGGAAAATGAATTTGCGTTAGAAATATTGGACCATTTTCTGGATTGGAAAGTGACTGCCCAACTTGGACCATTTTCCAAACTGGAAAATGACTGTCCATATATCAATAACATATCAATGATCCCTCCCAACTTGGGAATAATCACTTCCTTTTCCAATAAGGAAGTCATATCCACGAGTCCCAACTTTTTCCTTAAGTACAAAAAATTTTCATCTTGGACATAGGCTTTACCAAAAATATCTTCTATCTACTCATCTATGGAGATATACTGGAGAAACACTTCTCCCCTCTGGACTCTATCACAAATAAAATAATACTTGATCTCAATGTGCTTTGACCTAACATGGAACACTGGGTTCTATGAAATCTTCACATAACTTTGATTATCACAATATATCATGGTCGAATCCAACACATGATCAAACAATCTAGAAACTAGCTTGCAGAGCCACACTAATTCCGTACAAGCATCACAAACTGAAATATATTCTTCTTCTGTAGTGTTGAGGTAAACATACTTTTGTTTTCTGCTAGCCCATGATATCATGGAAAAGATCAAAATGAAACATATTCTTTTGTTATCTGCACTCCCTGCCCAATCTGAATCTATAAATCCACACAACTGTATATCATCACTCAAATGTCCCACAAATACATTTCAAGGAATTTTTTGAAATTATTTAATTCTCATGGCTAGGTTCCACTTGGAACTATTTTCAGATTAAATAAATATCCTACTGAGTATTCTCCAAATACATTAGCGAGCCATTCAATTTTTGATACAGGGACACGTCTACTGGATCAAAGTCTCTCAACTTCTTAAGATTTGTCATCATGGGAGTTTGCCATGGATTTGCAATCCATTATCCTAGACTTCTGAAGAACCATTTTGATACACTTCCTCTATCATACAAAGTTTTCACCATGCTTCTGTTGTACATGTGAGGCTCTGCACCAAGTTGCTTGAATCCATACAAGGTATTCTTCCATCTGCATACAAGGGTCTCTTTTTGGCATACCTCAAAATCTTGAGGTTTCTATACATATGCTTCTTCCTCAATTTCTCTATTGGGAAGAATAGTGTTTTACATCTTATTGATGTAAACTCCAATCCATGGATACTGCAAGAGATATAATGGCTTAGATAGATACATCTGGTTTACTCTAATAGATAGAAGGCCTCGTCTTTTTATGTGCTCATGTCTATTTTGCAAAAATGACTCTACAATTTTAAAAATTTGAAACCACTTTCCAAGCGAAATGAGCGAATGATAGGTTTATTAGCGATTTAATTTAAAGAGGAAAGGGAAACAATGTTGTTTTAATGAACATCTTGGGTTATTCTCACTGTATATATATTTCCCCTGTTGATTCAAACAACAATTATGGGCCATATATAGTTATGGCATATTGCACTTATGATTTCTTGTTTTTATCATGCACCATTGTTAAAGTTTATAAGGTGGAGATCCTTCCCTAGTAAAGAATGTGGGACATAATATGTATTTTGTGCTAAGTGTTAATCATGCACATGAAACTTATGGGTTAATGGAAGGTGCCAAATTTGATTTTTGTATTGAATTGTTATTTGGCAACAAAGTGGATTATACGCTGAAGGTTGGGTGCGCTCGTACTTGGCTATGGTTGATGGAATTAATAAAAGAAATGACATGCAATTACTGCACATATCTCTAACCCTACCTCGAGGTCGCCAACCTCACTTGTTTTACATTTGTGTTGGTTTCTTTGGATGTTGTTGCCTCCATTTTTCTCAGCCTTGGAAATAATAGTCGTTCTTATTGGTTTTCTGTCATTTGAGATACATGTATGATGGATCTCACCTCTCCATTCATGAAATATAGCTCCGCTTAGAATAAAATCATGAGGTTGGCTCTTATATTTACTTGCAAACTATGTTTGCTTCGAAAGTTTAAATGGATGTATGTGGGTATCACGACTCTGTGAATTGATTTTAAGTGGAAGTTCCTCCATGTTGACATTTAAATATTTCAATTTGATGATATTGTTCAAAACTCCTTTCTGTTCGGATTATGTGATTTCTTTATTTCCAAAATGAATACTGCTTATGTGCTATACCGGTTGGAAAACTTTATCGCAAGTTTTTTTGGGTTTCACTCATCTCTGGTCATTAAAATTTAAGGGTTTCGTTTTCTCTATGAAACAAAAGAACAATTGTTAATTTACTTAACGCTAGTATCTGGTCTTTAGAAGACTTGTATCTCCTTCAAATTACATGTCAACTATTTTTCAATATATGGGCATATTTACTTTGCGGCCACCATGAAAGTCTATGGAAAATATGTGTAAATTCTGTTGTGAAAAGAAATGGTAAACTTGTTTTTTACAAACCCCTTGTGAAGGTTTTTCCTTTGCATTCGTCTAGACCTCATATCTTTCATTGATGTATGGAATTTAAGGGATTCAAATTCGGTTTTTGATGTATGTTAGAAGTGATTAACCTGATGGTGGGAAGATTGTGTACTTGCATTGATTCTTGGCTCAATTGTTGATCATCCATGGGGGTTTTGTCGATTTTGAAAACCGTATAATGTTAAAATAAACAGCAATAGGTTCACATGAGGTTTTGAAACCCAGTTTGACAACAAGTATTAAGGTTGTGATGATGGAGCTATGTGATGTTCTCAACCTTCCATGCGTGCTTGATGTAGTCTGGTTTTAATTGTTCAAATCACTTTGCTAACAATCTTTTATTAAAACTCTATTGATAGAAATAAAAAATAAAAGGAAGTGGAAATTAAAGTGGTACAATTGATAGTCCTAGAACATTCCTAGGGTTTTTATATTGGGTATTACAAAAACTGTTGTGTATTGGATTCAAATTATGAAACAGAGAGAATATTTGGCAATTCTTTTATTGACGGTGATGGCAGTTTTTGGATGTTATTGCATATAATTGAACAATAATCACTTTTTCCCTTCCATGCTCTCACTTTTCACACATTATAAACCCCCTGCCTTCCCAAATACATTTTAAACATTCCATGTTCTATTATTATGAAATTTAAATTCATTTTGAAAAGAGAAAGGATTAATAACAAAATAGAAAAAACTAAGCTAATGACTGGTGTTTGAAAGATTGGATATGGATACAATTTATGTTACTTCTGCATTTGCTTGAACAATATTCATTGGTCGTTTCCCATCCATGCTACAATTTTCGCACATTATAAGCCCCTCATCTTCCCAATAACCCTATCACTCCCTGTTCAAATGGAATTTGATTGTTGAATTTTAAGATGTTAATGGATGGATTGCATGTGCTTATGTGGTGAATAATAGAGCCAACCTTTTGATTTTATTTAGGTAGAGTATTGATGCATGGATTTTAAAGATTTTTTCATGACACATTGGAATATTTCTTCAGGATGAGATTCTTTAGCAGGGGCAATAATGGAAGAGGTGCTAATAGAGGCAGATAAAATTGGCAAAGGGGCCATAGAAGGCCATGATTTTCAATACATTTTGATGCTGATCCACATGAATTAAATCAACTCTTTCAAGTTGGATTCTTTAACTTGGTTGGCCATGGGATTATCCAACCCTGACCTGAGAGGCCTCCCTTTCAACCACATCAAAACTTTTTTGGTATCCGTGTTCCCTTTCATGTGTCTATGCAGCTAGAACCACCAACCAATGATGGTTGGATAGAGATTGTCCAACAACCTACTGCTCATCACCACAGTTGGCCTACCGTGTCTTTGTCATTACCCCCTCTTCCACCACCAAAAAATCCAAATCCCCAAGCTGATCATTTTGTCTCACCCATGCAGTCTTCTCATGCTAGTAAGAGGCTAAAAACTGATGTTCCCAAGATTGTGAAAGATAAAGGAAAAGGAGTGGCCACTTCTTCCAAGTCATCCAAAGAATCCTCTGAATCTATGTCTTCACGTCTTCATCTCAAAGATGATTTTTCTCACGTTACCGGTGCAGTCCATCCTCAAGGTTCTAATCAGCCAAAGGCTGCAATAGAAAGATCAAAAGACGACAACAATGAAAGGAGGAAAAATGCCTCTCACAGTAAATATGGTTTTTAATGATGATTAATGTCATTTTCTATTTTGAGGATAGTCTTTTTTCTTTGACAATGTTTTGGACAACAAGCATATATTTAGGCATGTTTTTTGGACAACATGGATATAGTGCTATTTTTAGATATGGTCATGTTATATTTTGTTGATATTAAAATATTTGATTATAATTATGAGAGCGGGAGTTACAAGGAGGATGTTTGAATCAAATGATTGAGGTTTTATATTTCATGTTTGATGATTATTAAAAAAAAAAAAATGGGAGTCACAAGGGGTCCCACCTATTTAACTATTATTTAATTAGACCCTTATTTATATATATTATTATTATTTGTCTTAACTAATTAGTTAAACTAATTAGACTTAACTAAAAGAAATGTATTTGAACTACTATAAATTATTGAGAAGGAATAAAGGCTCAATCAAATGAAGAGACAAGGGGAGAGAAAATAGAAGGAGAACTTTATCCATAAGGTTTTCTCTATACTAGTGAGATACTTTCATCTTTCATTCATTCTGAGTTTACTAGAAGGCTTAACCATTTTGATGACAACAGGGTCTTATTGAAGGAAACATGATTCAAAACTGAATCTTGTATTTCAACAACTTGTTTCAAAGGTGTATGATTTATCTTTGGCAATCTGTGTGTTCTTTTTTGTTTATAAATTAAATTTTATGACTGATAAAGAATATTTTGCAGAGTCAAGTGACAACATTTTGTGGCAAGTTGATCCAGATCTTTAGATTCAGTTTTCTTTTGTTGTTAGAGTCTTTTTCTATGGTGCCCATTGGAGGCTTCTAAATATGACTTTGCTCCCTACCCTTACAGGGGTTTGTAAAGAGAATTCAACCTTGTATCTCAGAATGAAATCAATTCAAAAATCAATTTTTTGATTTCGGTCTCACATATGTATTTTGATGATATGGTTCATTTTTTTCTTTTATATCCATGTACACACTCATGTAATTTCTGTACACACTTATGCAATTTATGTTTAAGTTTATTTCTTTCTTTCACAATTACATATAATATATAAAACAAACCAACCTTGGTCCCTTGTACTTAATACTTGCAAATTAAGTGATTGTTTTCTTTGTTTTTAAGGCTATAAACCCCAAGTGACATTCCCAACTATCTTGCCTTAGCCCAAAAAGATCTCAAAATGCTTGAGTAAGGTTCTCCATACCTTTTTCTCAACATTTATTTGGCGACCATACTGGGGAGATCTTCCATATCTCTCTGGTTGATTGTATCATGATTATATTTCATTTTCTATTTTGTCTGAATACTCCTTGATTGATTTTTTTTCCATGACAGTACATGTTACAAGACAACCCAATATTGGAAACAGTCTTGATGACCAAACCAACATTGTATTGACCTTACTCAACACTATTTTAGAAACTGCTAGTACTCGTGCAGAACTTGAATGCTCTTGGGAAGTAATTGGAAGGGACATAAGCATTTGTGAATGTTGGGAAGCCAACAAATGAAATCCTAGAAATCAACAGTAACCTCCCTTTTCCTACCTCTTTGGTACTTCTTTTCATTTCCTCTAATCCTCGCATCTCTCGAAGGAGGAGAGGATTGTCCCTTGAAGCTACTCCTATTTTTGAAATAGGAAGGAGGAAAATTGTTTTATCAACACAAGAAAGTGCTCTAAGGTGAACTTTAACTGATTCTTCGAGTTCACCTTCATCACCCATAACTATCACCTTCAATATGACCTCTGTGGGTTGTGGTAGTGGAATCGAAGGTGCCTCCTCCTCACAACCTTCTGCTTCATCAATAATTGGTAGTATATACAGTCATCAAGTCCTTATTCAATCCACTACCAATCCTACTAAATTTATAAATAAATATGGAATTTTCCAATTTGAGGAAGATGCTATGACCACCTGATGGCACATATCTTCTCCCTTGAATCTAGCACCTGCTACTCACTCATTACCAAAGTTCAAGAATAATTTACCTAGGTTTTTGGGAAATAATACCGTTACTACAAACAAACACCTAGTAGCATTTTCTAATGATTGTTATAATATAGGGGCTAACGATAATGACACTTGCATGCACTTATTTGTCAACTCCCTCGAAGGGAAAGATGCAACATTTTTTTTTTATCTCCCTCCCAAAATTCTTTCCACATGGGAAGAATTGGTTTATTGGTTCAAGTCCACTTATGGACAGTCCAAGAGTTCAACTGAGTAGTTAAGGGAATACAACAATATTTCCTATAAATATGGCGAAACTATTAATTCTTTCAACCTTCTCTTCACCAAATTATATAATCAAATCCCTGAACTAATACTCTCTCAAAATCAGGTTTCTTTCATGCATTATTATAATGCATTACCTTCTCCTTATCGTCATAGACTTGAAGAGAAGGCTATTTACAATCTTGGTTCCTCTCTTCATACTTTCCTAGAATATGAGGAGCAACTCGGAAGAACAGGTCTCCCTAAGGGAGACTTGGTCAAGAAAACATACATGTCTTCCCTCCTACAACTCGTGCAAGATATGAATAATAGGATGATAGCCTATGAACGAAAAGGAAACACCTCTTTCTCTACCCCTTGGGCATCTTCTTCTTTCTTAGCACCTTTTAGGAATATTAATGAAAACACTTTTCATCCAAAGGCCATTATGTCTTGTAGTTGGTATAAATTATGTGAATAAGATCATGAAAAAAGTACTTGCGAAGTTAAGAAAAATGCCAGAGATAAGATATTTGGAAAAAGGATTGATACCTCAATCACTGTTTTAGATTGGGTTGAACCAAAACATGTTATGGTAATCAATACCAGGAATACATATTACACTGCCAAGGGAAAATATGACCCTCCTCGTACTTCTTCCACCCCAAGATCATCTTCTCAAAGTACCGATACACAAGCTGTCAGAACTTTGGATAATCAAGGATTGCCTTCTCCTCTTCTCTCTTCTAAATATAATATTCTTAATCATTTGACTAATATAAAAGCTGATGCTACTCTTTTGGACTTGGTTGTCGTCCCAGAACAACAAAAACATCTCAAAATTTTTATGGAAGGTAAAATTTCTACCATATCCAATCTATTTGAAGAGTCAAAGGAAGAGGATTCAACTGTAAATAAGATAGGTGTAAATAATTTTAGGAACCCTGTAAAAAATTCCCCTTTTTATATCTTTGTAAAAATTATGGATAAAATAGCTCATTGTTGCCTAATTGATGGTGGGTTTGGTCCAAGTGTAATGTCAAAAATTATCATGGAATAGCTTGGATTATCATGCACTAATGAAAATTCTAGAAGCATGCTCTCTTATAACAGTCTGCAAAAATCAACTATAGGTGAAATCAAGGATGTAACATTAGTTTTGTGTGCACATCCCAAGATAAGAACAACCCTCAACATCCAAGTAATCGATATGCCAGTGAGTAACTATTCAATTATTTTAGGAAGAGATTGGAAATCCTTAACAGGTGGATATCTTTCACTTGATGGAACACATTTGTCTGTCCCTCGAAACAGAAAGAACATTATAGTCCTTAGGGAAGGAAGAATTTCACCATATATAGAGAGCGCTCAAAAACCTAATATAAATTATCTCGTAGAAGATTTGGGAGTGTACTCTATCTTTGCTAATGAGGGTGACACTATGCTTGAACCAATTGATTTTGATGATGGCATGTGGCACGTGAATTTTGATGGCTCATGCTCAAATGAAGGTAATGGGGCCGACATCATTCTATATTCTCCTATAGGTAAAATCCACAATTTTTCTTATAGGTTAGAATTTTCTTGCACAAACAATGTCACCGAGTTTGAGGTCTTACTATTAGACATCGAAAATGAATATAACCTTGGTTATGGCCACCTTACATTTTTTGGTGATTTTGAGCTTGTTGTGAATCTTGTACACAAGATTTATTCTCCAAACAATAAGTTGCTTAAAATCTATACCCAAGTTGTTTAGATGCTCATGTCAAATCTGTTATAATTTAACATCACTCATGTTAAAAGGGAACTTAATTCAATGACTGATAGGTTAGTTGTGTTTGCAACATCTCCTACTCGACAAATTTTACCTCAAAGATATGATTGTACATTCCAATATCTATATCATCCTTGCATCCTTGATAACATAGAATCATGGCAGGTTTTCCCGAGTGATGAAGGCATTTTCACTTTCATACAAAATGAACCGTTTAAGCCTAAAGAAATCATACCTATTGAAGATGAAAAAAATCCTAAAGGCTTGACTCCTCTCAAAAGTTCATTTTCATCAAGTGATGTAGGTAACAAAGAAACACATAAGGAAGAGGAGTCTAAAAGGAAAGTGGGTGATACCATTTCCTTGAAAATTGGGACACCCGAATCTCCAAAGATCATTAAATTAGGTGCCCAATGTTCTGATGAAGAAAAAATGAAATTCACAGAACTACTCTGTGAATTTCAAGATGTTTTTGTATGGTCATACGAGGATCTTTGTGGTTTTGATCCTTCTCTCATACAACATGCCATTCCTATCAAGGAAGAGGTAAAACTAGTTAGGAAAAAACAAAGACCTATTAACCTTGCACTCGAAGCTATTATTCGAAAATAATTGGAAAAATTATTGAAAGCTAATATAATCTTTCCAGTTAAGAATTCCGAGTGGGTTTCAAATCTGGTCCATGTTCGGAAAACTAATGGCTAGATAAAATTATGTGTCGATTTACAGAAATTGAATAGAGCGAGCGTCAAAGACCATTTTCCACTTCCTAATATGGAAATGATTTTACAACAGGTGGCAGGGTCACAAATGATGTCCTTGATGGATTTTTTGGGTATAATCAAATCAAGGTAAAAGGGATTGATAGTTATATAACCACATTTACTACACGTTGGGGCACATTTGCTTATGAATGAATACCTTTTGGCTTGTCTAATGCAGGTGCCACTTTTCAAAGAGCTATGTAGATAGCTTTTGGCGATCTAATTGGTAATATTATCCAAGTTTATCTTGATGATTTGACTGTTTATTATAAGAACCGGTTGGATCATTTTGGTCATCTTAGAAAAGTTCTCATGCGTTATAGAAAATTTGGCATTTCTTTAAATCCTTCCAAATCTATTTTCGGTGTCACGAAGGGAAAGATCCTCGGTCATATTGTTTCTGATTCAAGAATAAGCATTGATCCCAAAAGGATTACTATGATTCTAAACCTTCCTGCCCCAACCTCTAAGAAAGAAGTTCAAGCTTTCATGGGCATTATTAATTTTGTCCTTAGGTTTGTTCATGATTTTGTTGTCATGGTTAAACCAATTCATAATATTCTGAAGCAAGATCGTTCTTTTTCTTGTACAGATGATGTTGAGAATGCTTTCCTTAGGATTAATAAGGCAATCAGTTCCGCACTGGTTCTGGCGAAACCAGACTTTGAGAAATATTTTGTCATATATACCAATGCCACTGAGGAAGCAATTTTTGCTATCCTCTTACAAGGTGATGACCAAAACAATGAAAAACTTGTAGCTTACATGAGCCAAATTTTATCATATGATGAAATCAAATACTCTTATATTGAGAAACATGATTTTTCTCTTGTCAAGGCTATTGAAAAAATTCGCCATTTTATTTTGGGAAAACACACGCAGGTAAAGTCCCTTTACCTACTACCAACATTTTTCTTTCACAAATTTATCTTTCATGAAAACTTGCACATTGGCTTGCCAAAATTTAGGAGCATGGTTTGACGATCATGACTTCGAAGAAAATCAAGGGATGAGAACTAGCTCTTCACTTAACTCAACATCTTGAACCAAGTGAAGAAATTGACGATCAAGATAATCCTCTTTCATATATGTTTTATATTGAGAATCAAAATATTGATATATCTGAACATCCTTGGTATAAAACTCTGGTGTATTATTTGCAGTATCAAAAGTGTCCAGATGAGTTGGATCCTCACCAGAGAAGGAGACTATGTCTGGAAGCTTCCAAGTATACCATTTTAGGAGACTTTTTTTTTAGGAGTTCTTCTAATGGTTTGTTACTTCAATGTGTAAATGATGAAGAAGCACATAAATTGTTACACAATATTCATGGATGATCAGTTTCTATCATTCACATTGGTGGCCATTTTTCTGCTAAGGCTACTACTTTTGAAATCATAATAAATGGTTATTATTAGCCTACAATATTCCATGATTCTTATAAATTCACAAGATCTTGTGATAAGTGCCAACAATTATCTAGGAAATAAAACCTTTCTTCCATTCCCTCACAACTTGTCCTCCCAGATTTCCCTTTTTCTAAATGGGGCCCATACTTTATTGGTCCTATCAATCCTCTGTCTTCCGCAGGGAATATCTTTATTTTGATAGCCATTGATTACTTTACTAAGTGGACAAAGGTTGTCCCTCTTAGACACACACATGATGAACTTGTAATTTATTTCTTAGAATCTAATATCTTTTCCAGATTCTCCATTCCATTAGAGATCATTACGGACAATGGCCCATCCTTCATTTATGCAAAATTGACTCAATTTTTGGCTAAGTTAGGGGTAAAACATTTCACTTCATCTTCTTATTACCATCAAGGAAATGGGAAATCAGATTCCACTAATAAGAATCTAGTTAGGATTGTAAAGAAAATTATAGAAGATAAACCTCTCCAGTGGCACATGCTTCTCACTTATGCTCTTTGGGCAGATCACACAACCACCAAAGCAAGTACAAGCCGTACTCTCTTTCATCTCGTATATGGTCAAGAGGCTATTCTTCCTACTGAGCTAGAGATTTCCTCCTTACGATTGATGTTACAGATCAAAGAATTAAATTCTTCGAATGTTCCCCAAAGGATAAATGCATTGTTAGCCATGGAGGAACAAAGGAATTTTGCCTTGGAGAACATAAAAAGAAGGCAAAAAACTGTGAAAATGTATTTTAACAGATGAGGAAAAGCTACAGAATTCAAGGTTGATGAAAAAGTCATGCTATGGGTCTGATCCCATGCTGAAATAGGAAGACATTCTAAGTTCCAAAAATTATGGCTAGGTCCTTTCAAAATCGCTTTTATCCCAGGCACAAACTCATACCTTCTAAAGGATTTGGAAGAGCAATTGTTCTCTTACAGTATTAATGGTTCCCACTTGGAAAATTATGTGGAGCTAGCTTGATCATTAACGGTTGTATAAAAATGTCTGTTGTATATACCATTTGTCTTATTGTTTTGATCTTTTTACTTTGGTTTGTTGAGTTTTTAATTTCTTTTGTTTGCTTCTCGTAATAATCAGAAATAAAGTTTGGATTAGTTTTTCCATAACAATGTCATTCTGTAAATATTGTTGATAGATGAAAAATAAGATACACACAACTTTCGCGGTGTCCTTCTTTTAGACATCGCTGAAATAGATTTTTTCTTTCAATATTGTTGTAGGATAGTTGATTTGGTCTTCTTCCTTGTTTATCCTATCCCTTTCTTCCCTCCATCTTGAGATTCAAGAGCATATCATAAGGATTCTCCTTGAAAGTCTAGAAAGTATTATCTTTTTTGTCTTATTCGAATGTTATGCATACAAGACCAAACCTCCTCGTACATATCACTTTCCATAAGTTATTCCTAAAATCTTATCTCATTATTTCCCTTAAACCATCTTTTTCCCCCGTGTTTCATAACTATTCTTTTCAGTAGTTTTTCGATCATCTACTTCTATTGGTCTAAAAAACCAAACATTTTGAGTTCTAAATTAGTTGGGAACAAATTTCCCTCTGGAGTCACCAATTTATTGATGCCCAAAAGCGCAACATGGAATCCTTGCATGAAAATTGGTTGCAATGGATTATTAATTATATATATTTAATAATAAGTAAATAGGTGGGACCCCATTATGTGAATAATGATGAATAAGGCCTCGTCTTTTTATGCGCTCATGTCTATTTTGCAAAAATGACTCTACAATTTTAAAAATTCAAAACCACTTTCCAAGCGAAATGACTGGATGATAGGTTTATTGGCGATTTAATTTAAAGAGGAAAGGGTTATTCTTGCTCCACATATATTTTCCCTGTTGATTCAAACTCCAAGCATGGACCATATATAATTATGGCATATTGCACTTATGATTTCTTGTTTTTATCATGCACCATTGTTAAAGTTTATAAGGTGGCGATCCTTCCCTAGAAAAGAATGTGGGACATAATATGTATTTTGTGCTAAGTGTTAAGCATGCACATGAAACTTATGGGTTAATGGAAGGTGGAAAATTCAATTTTTGTATTGAATTGTTATTTGGCAACATAGTGGATTATGCGTTGGAGGTTGGGTGCACTCATACTTGGCTATGGTTGATGGAATTAATGAAAGAAATGACATGCAATTACTTCAGTACGTCACTCTAACCCTACCTCGAGTTTTCAAACCTCACTTGCTTCACATTTGTGTTGGTTTCTGCCTCCGTTTTGCTCGGCCTTGGAAAGAATAGTCGTGCTTATTGGTTTTCTGGCATTCAACATATAGGTATGATGGCTCTCACCTCTCCATTAATGAAATATAGCTCCGCTCAGAATAAAATCGTGAGGTTGGCTCTTATATTTACTTGTAGATTGTGTTTTCTTCCAAAGTGTAAATGAATGTATGTGGGTATCACGATTGTGTGGATTTCGTTTAAGTGGAAGTTCATCCATGTTGACATTTAAATATTTCAAGTTGATGATAGTGTTCAAAAATCCTTTCTGTTCGGATTATATGATTGCTTTATGTTGAAAATGAATACTTCTTCTATGCTATAACGGTTGGGAAAATTTATGGCAAGTTTTTTTGGGTTTCACTCATCTCTGGTCATTAAAATTTAAGGGTTTCATTTTCTTTGTGAAACAAAAGAACAATTGTTTTTCTTAATGCTAGTATCCAGTCTTTACAATACTTGTAGCTCCAAATTACCTGTCAACTGTTTGTGAATATATGGGTGTATTTAATTTGCAGCCACCACAAAAGTCTATGGAAAATATGTGTAAAATTTGTTGTGATAAGAGATGGTAAACTGGTTTTTTACAAACCCCTTGTGAAGGTTTCTCCTTTGCATTCGTCCAGACCTCGACTCTTTCATTGATGTTTGGAATTTAAGGGATTCAAATTCGGTTTTCGATGTCTGTTATAATTGATTAACCCGACAATGGGAATATTGGGTACTTGCAATAATTATTGGCTCGATTGTTGATTATTCATGGGGGTTTCGTCGATTTTGAAAAATGTATAATGTTAAAATAAATAGCACCAGGTTCACATGAGGTTTTGAAACCCAGTTTGACATCAAGTATGAAGGTTGTGATGACGGATCTATGTGATGTTCTCAGCCTTCCATGCACGCTTGATGTAGTCTGGTTTTAATTGTTGAAATCACTCTGCTAACAATCTTTTATTAAAACTCTGCTAATAAAAATAAAAAGAAAAGGAAGTGGAAATTAAAGTGGTACAGTTGATAGTCCTGGAACATTCTTGGGGTTTTTATATTGGGTATTACAAAAACTGTTGTGTATTGGATTCAAATTATGAAACAAAGAAAAGTTTTGGCAATTCTTTTATTGACGGTGATGACATTTTTTGGATATTATTGCATATAATGGAACGATAATCGCTTTTTCCCTTCCATGCTCTCACTTTTCGCACATTATAAACCCCCCACCTTCCCAAATAAATTTTAAACATTCCATGTTCTATTATTATGAAATTTAAATTCATTTTGAAAAGAGAAAGGATTAATAACAAAAGAGAAAAGACTAAGATGATGACTGGTGTTTGAAAGATTGGATATGGATACAGTTTCTGTTACTTCTGCATTTGCTTGAACAATATTCGTTGTTCATTTCCCATCCATGCTACGATTGTTCACACATTATAAGCCCCTGATCTTCCCAATATCCCTATCACTCCCTGTTCAAATGGAAATTGATTGTTGAATTTTAAGATGTTAATGGATGGATTGCATGTGCTTATGTGGTGAATAATAGAGCCAACCTTTTGATTTTATTTAGGTAGAATATTGATGCATGGATTGTTAAGAGTTTTTCATGACATGATGGAATATTTCTTCAGGATGATATTCTTTAGCTAGGGCAGTAATGGCGGAGGTGCTAATAGAGGTAGAGGAAATTGACAAAGGGGCCATAGAAGGCCACAATTTTCAATACATTTTGATGCCAATCCACAATAATTAAATCAAATCTTTCAAGATGGATTCTTTAACTTGTTTGGCCATGGGATTCTCCAACCCCAACCTAAGAGGCCTCCCTTCCAACCAAATCAAAACTTTTCTAGTATCCATGTTCCCCCTCATGTGTCTATGCAACTAGAACCACCTGCCAATGATGGTTGGAAAGAGATTGTCCAGTAGCCTATTGCTCATCACCACAATTGGCCTACTGCATATTTGTCGTTACCCCCTTTTCCAACACCAAAAAATCCAAATCCTCAAGCTGATCATGTTGTCTCACCCGTGTAGTATTTTCATGCTAGTAAGAGGATAACAAATTATGTTCCCAAGCCTTAGAAAGATAAGGAAAAGGAGTGGCCACTTCCTCCAAGTCATCCAAAGAATCCTCTGAATCCGTGTCTTCACGTATTCATATCAAATATGATTGTTCTCACATTATTAGTGCAGCCCAGCCTCAAGGTTCCAATCAACCTAAGGCTGCAACAAAAATATCAAATATGAAAACAATGGAATGAGGACAAATGGCTCTCACAATAAATATGGTTTTTAATGATGATTAATGTTATTTTCTATTTTGAGGACAATATTTTTACTTTGACAATGTTTTGTACAACGAGCATATATTTAGGCAGTGTTTTTGGACATCATGGATATAGTGCTATTTTTGGATATGGTCATGTTATATTCTGCTGATATTAAAATATTTGATCATAATTATGAGAGCAGGAATTACAAGAAGGATGTTTGAATCAAATGATTGGGGTTTTATATTTCATGTTTGATGATTATCAAAAGAAATAAAATGGGAGTCACAAGGGGTCCCACCTATTTAGATATTATTTAGTTAGACCCTTATTTATATATATTATTATTATTTGTCTCAACTAATTAGTTAATCTAATTAGGCTTAACTAAAAGAAAGGTAGTTGAATTACCATAACTTATTGAGAAGGAATAAAGGCTCAGTCAAATGAAGAGACAAGGGGAGAGAAAACAAAAGAACTTCAACCATAAGGTTTTTTCTCTACTAGTGAGATACTTTCATCTTTCATTCATTTTGACTTTACTAGAAGGCTTAACCATCTTGATGACAATAGGGTCTTATTGAAGGAAACATGATTCAAAACTAAATCATATATTTCAACAACTTATTTTAAAGGTGTTTGATTTATCTTTGGAAGTTTGTGTGTTCTTGTCTGTTTATAAATTAAATTTTATGACTGATAAAGAATATTTTGCAAAGTCAAGTGACAACATTTTGTGGCAAGTTGATCCAAATATTTAGCTTCCATTTTCTTTTGTTGGCAGAGTCTTTTTGTATGGTTCCCATCGGAGGCTTCTAAATTTGACTTTGTTCCCTACCCTCACAGGCGTTTGTAAAGAGAATTCAGTCTTGTATCTCATAATGAAATCAATACAAAAAATAATTTCTTGATTTCGGTCTCACATATGTATTTTGATGATCTTGTTCATTTTTTTCTTTTATATCCATGTACACACTTATGCAATTTATGTACACACTTATGTAATTTTTGCTTAAGTTTATTTCTTTCTTACACATTTACATATAATATATAAAATAAACTAGCCTTCATCCCTTGTACTTAATACTTGCAGATTAAGTGATTGTTTTCTTTGTTTTTAAGGCTATAAACCCCGAGTGACATTCCCAACTATCTTTCCTTAGCCTGACAACTTCCTTCCATTCATTCTAGTGGGTTCAAACCGTGCTGGTAGTCTTATGATTCTTGGTATAATAACTTGTTCAATTGGTTATTCTGGACTTTCTTTCTTTCTTGAAATATTCACATTCTTCAACTTTGGGGTCCATAGAGTCTTCTATAGATTCAATGCCCTTCCTTTCTGAATATTCCAACTTCTTCCTTTCGTCATAGGAATGTAGATGGAAAACCAAGGGTAATCAAAGCTTATTTTCAAATAGGTTCTATTTCCAACAAAGAACATGGATAGATACTTCATAGTATTCACATATTCTTCTTCAATGGATCATATCATTGGGGATTAACTCCATTCTAATCTCGACTTCATGCATAATTGAGAAATATGCATGCTCTTCTTTTGGAATTTTGCAATAAGCTCCCTCCATCTTAGAGAGTACATGCTTCCATCTGCATCCTTATTGCTTTATGTAAAGTGTCACAAGTCTATTATAGTTTGGTAACACCCCTGTTTCCCCCAGCTTGTAATTAATCATGAATCATAATCACCATGCTATGGCATGGGAACAATGTAAATGTATTATTGTTTGAATTGCAAACAACTGACTATGGGGGTGAAGCCTTGAAAGTATTGGCCATGATATCACTAGATGAAAGAATGTGAGAGAGGGTTCATTATATCAAATGACCCAAAATATCCCTTTGATGAGGATAATGAACCTCCTCTAGTTCCCAAGGGGGAATAAGTTAATTAAGAAAAGATCGATGGTTGTGCAATCAACCACCCCCATGAATGGAAGCATGGTCTAGCTGTAGAAGGTCAACCTGAAGTACCACAGGGTCTTGCAAACACAGACTGAACTGAGTTTCCTTCTAACAGAAGGAACATGATAGGAAGGATAACCTTCTCAAGAAAGGATGTGCGTGCAAGGCATAAAATGAGTAAAAGGGAAGAGAAGAGAATGCATGGAGCTCTCTAGGTGAGAACGAGAAAAAGGTTGCGAGCTTGATGCTGAGGAAACATCTGATAAACCTCGCAGAAGTTGTGAAAGAGAAGGGGTCTTTGAGAATTGGCATAAATTCCCTAGTGATATCATGGCTTGGAATGGGGGTGGCCAAAGTGCTAAGAATGAATGCCTCTAAGCTTATGGTTGAGTGGAAAGGCGAACACTCATAGTCAATTAGTTGGCTACAACCTGTAATAGATAAGTATTCTCATCTCCTGTGTAATTGAATGGTAACTGTAAATTAAAGTTGGATATCCTATGAATATTTCAGGGATGTGCATGCTTTCTTAGTGGTTATATGATATCCCTTTAATTTTGCTAGATTGTGTATTTAAGAAAGTAACAAATTATCTCACTTGTACATGTAAATGATCGAGCCCTGTGGTAGCTCAAGTTAAAATAAATGAACTGTGAGTTCGTTGACCTTGGGCACAGTTTCATGTTTGCATGTCGACACTTCCAGCCGTTTTGAGTCTCCTAGAGGAGAGAGTTTGTTAAGATCAGGAGAAAGAGCGCAAAGTGTGTGTTGGTGCCTAAGTCCTTTAAAATTGATGAATCTTAGGAAGGATAACAAGAATTAAGTGTTGAAAGGGAAGATCCATTCGTTTGGAAGAAAAGCGAATGAGATCCATTCATGAGGACCCAAGGATTGTCACGACCATTGGATTTAGAGAAGGAGCATAGATGTTAACTCCTCGACTCCTTCAGTCTTTGCTAGTTCGAAGAACATTGGTATTCGTCGTAAGGGAGACGGATCCTCCGAACTCCCAAAGCCTGAAGTTAATCTGGGCTGTAGATCTAAGGATGCCCGGGAACTATCCCAACCATCAGATCTACGATGTAGTCAGCTTGACGTTGAACGCTTCGGGAGGAAAAGGGTGTTTTAGCGTCAAAACCTTAGAAGGACAAAGTCACAAAGTAATGGGGACCATGGATCTAAGCATCCTCTAGGACCCCTCTTGACCATTCGATCATGGGGACACATGTATCATGTCGAGAGCACGTGGGGGCCCACGTGTGGAGTGATGACATTGCCAGGTATGGTGACCTAGTGGCAAGGTAAGGGGGTGTCGGTGAGTTGAGCCAGGTGCCACATGTTATCGCACAGTTTGTAGTTTAGGTCATAGGCTAAAGGATAGAGAACAAACTAGAGTAACAGGAACCTTCTCCACCCAATATCACCTCAATGGGGAGGTTCTTTATGTTTAGGGAGGTTATCCCAGGGGAGACATCCCCGACAACCTGGGGTTTGAAGAGGAAGAAAGTGCAAGGTCAAATTTTAGAGTTCCCTCCTCACAGGTTACCACCAATGTCAGATGGTCTGGCTAATCAACCAATAAATGAAGTGTATGCCCTATTGAAAACACCTTCCTGGAACAAGACAACAACAACACAATATATATATGCATGCTATAACTCAAAGGGTTAGTACTTCATTGACTATCTGATATTATTAATAAGCAATGTACTTCAATAGATGTAAAATGAATTCAACGTTTGGTCAATTAGCTATGAAAAATCATCAATTCATCAATATCTAAAGAGATGACTAAGCCAACAATATGTCCAATCAACAATTTACTCAATAAATGCTTCAAATCATCATTTAATTGCTTATATTACACTTTTGCTATGTCAAGATGAGATATCCAACTCTGACGTCATCCCTAAATTAGGTTAGTTTGTTTGTTAGGGTTTCAAGTTTTAAGTTTTGAAAGTTGTTTTTGTACACTATAACTTCAATGTTGGAGGTCAAATATCAGTGCCTTAGGGTATATGGAGTCGAATAAGAAAAGGGCACTAGGTTTTGAAAGGACGATGACTTAAAGACTAGAAGGTAGGGTTCTATGGTGCTGCAAAGGCAGGGCCCTAGAATCAAAACCCTAGGGGAAAGAGGCTCACTCTGGTGTTGCTTAAGCAATGCCTCGTGCTCTTTCCTCCTTCTCTAAATCAACTTGGAAAAATGGCTAGCCTAAAGAATAAGTCTAAGGGAGAAAGTGTTGTAAAGACAAGGCTTTGAAACCCTAGAAGATGAAAGCCCTAGGTGTAGATAGCCTAGGCCTAGGACGTCACCCTCTTTCAAACTATAAACTTCAACGCTAGCTCAAGGGAAGAAGCAAGATAAGTGTAGCAAAGGCTAGGCTTAATCTCTTTCCTTCAATGGCTGAAAAAATCTCTCTCTAAGGGGACATGTAACAATGACCTACTTGTGTGCTTGTTACCTAGGGTTTTAAAACAACAATATTATAAGCAAATGCAATAAATTACACCTACAAACATTCAATTAAGAAGTTTTGCAAGAAAATTCACTTACATGTCATGAGGAAAAGCATAAGCAAACCCTAGTTGTAAACCTTCCTTGAGAGATGCCATAAAATACCAAAAATATCCTTCCAATAGCAAGTGTGCCTCACTTATGCAGCAAATATACCCAAGAAGGGCTCAAAAATCAGACCTCACAAGTGTGAGTGAATTGTGTTATGTTAAAATGAGGGAAAGCATCCTCAATTTATATCATCCAATGACCTTTAATTAAAATTAGGTCATTAAAACAACCGGCAAGGCTAATAACTAAAAATCATACTGTTTTACATTAAACTGCTAAAAGAAAACCCTAAATGAGTAATGAGGAAGATGTCTAGCCCATTTGAGGGAGACATTGGCCCTTTTTAGGGAAAATCACAGCACTGGATGATAAACGTTGGCCCTCTCTGGGCCTCCAAACTCTGCCACACGTGTCAAACTTCCCTGCCATGCACTGGAGGTGACGTCAAGGATCTCTGGAGGATGTCCTGGGTCAACAGAGGGACACGTTCCACCTGCAATGGGTCAACCCCCTAGGGCTGGGCTCAACCAAGGCGTCCTGGATGAAAATGTCCTTCTTCTTCTCTCGTGCAAAGTCTCGATCAATCACTGTCCTGTCTCTTCTCCTGATGAGGTCTCAACAACCATCTGATGGGATATTCAACCCCATGGAGGTCCAAACTAATCATCTCCCCATGTGTACCGGTCCACTTGGTACCTGTCCGTCGGGTGTGGTCCTACACATCAAAAACTTCGCCCTCCATGGGCTCATTAGTCCTCGGGATCAGAGCAATGTCAATCATATTTCATCATTAATTTTATCAAATGCATGCATAAAACCCCTAGCATATCATCTAATAGCTAAAAGACATTACAATGACCTACTATACAAAGATGAAGAAAAAGACAAAGTGCCCTATTGGGCTAACATCCATAAGAAAAGGAAAGTTCCCAAAGGATATCATCCAAGCCATGTAACACAAGGTGGTGTGGTCAAAGGATGTCCATACATAGTGGAAGACATGGGTGATATTATCCATGGGTGCCTTTGTAGGAGGCGAGTTGTACCTGTCATGGATGCGATTATTTCCAAGCCCTTCATTGCCTTTATTCTTTCTTTTTATTTCAAGGTCTAACTAGAGGACACTGCCTTGGTGTGGTGACCAGAGCTGACAGTGTTACCCACGAGTAATTTCACAGAGATGATAAGGTTGGCTCGTGATGAGACCCCCTTTCCCTTGGCCATGCAACCAAAGGTCACTTCCCTGGCGTGGTAACCAGATAATGGCAATGTCATACTGCTAGGTACCTATGAACATAATGGGCTAGCTTGTGATGAGACCTCCCATCCTCTTGGCTAGGTCTTGTTTTTGCTATTTTTCTTAGGGTCCCTCTTGTTTCTTATTAAGAGGCTTTTTATTGCCTTCTCGGGGATCCCCAGGTGAGGCATCTCTAGGTTTTATTTTTATGGATTTTATCTCTTACCAGTTGCTTTTACCCCATGGGCCTTTAGCCCCTTCTTCCCACAGGATAAGGTGTAACCCCACAAATAATTCATCCTAATGTCCGGACTAGGGGAATGGGATAGATGAATGGGAGATAAGATGTAAAAGTGATAATATGATGGGAGCGGATGATGGCTCTTCAAAATCCCCCCTACTAGCTAACCAAAACCTATGGGTACAAGCTTGCTAGGGTACCCTGTCAATCCCCCCAACCATGGTCAAGTGGGTTAGTGTAAGATCCAAGCAGTTGTCAGAAATGAAAGGAATCTGATGCATATATCTGAAAGTTATAATGATCAAACATGACACATACCATGATACCTGGACCAATTACCTCATGGAGCAAGAGTCTTCTCTAATGCAAGTCCAAGCCGAAGGTGATGGATGTTGTTGCTGCTGACAGGATAGGTCTGATGAAGAAGAAGAAAGATGGGCCCTCTAGGGCCATGCTCAGGTCAATCTTGTTCTTGGTACTCCATGTCTAGGACCTGTGGGCCTCGAGACATGATCTCCTAGTTATCCCTAGAAATCAGGGATAACATCTGGCTCCAACTCGGGGACATGTGCTCACTGTAGAGCGCATGAGAACTTCAACATATATGGCATAAACCTGCAGACCTGATCACACTCAAAAAGGGCATCAGCAACAAAGGTGGGGTGGTATTGCCACCCCACAAATATAATATATATATATATATATATATATATATATATATATATGACTGAAATAAAACAATCAATATGCATGTGAGGAAACAAACTAACATGAAATGCAGATGGTATAATACACGAAAAAAATGCCTACCTACCTGTTAGCAACATTTCTTGTCTTTGGCATCGGGATACACAGGTCTACAGGTTGCCCGAGGAGCTCCCAAGCGCAACACATAAAAGAAGTCCTTTTCGGACTTAAAATCAAGCGAGCAGTTCAGTATTCAGTGGAAGGGTTTCAGCAACAGAGTAGAGCAGCGGTTGATGGGAAATCGCAGGATGACCAAGTCGCATCAAGCATAGCGCTAAAATTTCTAAGCGCAGTGTTGTTTCGCGGGCTCGGGGTTCGTAAGTTCAAAGGGCGGACCATGTCCCTTTGGTTGCGCGAGATTCCGTGTTACGAAAAGGTGTCCGGATGGAAGTCAACCGTCGTTGACTATCACGCCTTGGGACTTCGCAAAAGAAGAAGGCCAAAGTCCGATACCCCAACTCGTGAGGTCCCGAGTAGTGAAAGGCGTGAGTACTTGGGCCGTAGCCAATGGTTACATGCAGAAAGCGCCGACCAGAAATGGGGCCCGACCCGTATCACCATCTCGGCGATCGGGAGTTTAAGAAAAGGAACCAAGGGTCTCCGACTCGCGAGTCGCGAAATGAAAAGCGCCCAAAGGTGGGCCCACATTATCGGGGGTAATCTCAGCCGTCCATTTGAAGCAGACACCTGGCGCACGATTGAGCCCCCCGCCTCTTCGCCCGTCATGGTTTCAACGCGCAAAAAGCAGTTCCCTTATGTCCCGATATGCGAAGTAGCGAGAGCATTCAGTACATGGGTCCCTCCGTAGCATCGGATGAGTTTAGAGCCGTCGGATTTGAAGGGCACGTGGCACCAGATCGAGCTGTCTTGGCATATCGTTCATCGCGATTTCGAGGAGCAAGGAGCAGCCCCTACATACTCGCGAACGCCGAAAAGCGCCATGGGAGTAGGCACACGGTCACAGCCCGTGGGAACTTGGAAAAGGGGGGAGCTGCGTAAAGGAATCCGAAGCTCCGAATTCAGTCACAGAGAAGCCCGACACGACCTCCAGTTTCCATCGGACCCGACCTCAAGCCTGGTCTTCACTTGAAGTAAATACAAGCAGGAAGGGGTGGTTGAAGCCTCTCTTCATTCATTAATTATGGAGTATGGAGGGTCTGGTAAGCGGTCTACTCGAGAGGGTCCTGTGTACCTTTCCTTGCAGAAAATCCATGCCGAGTCCTCGACTAGCCGGAGGAAGTTTGCACACGCTAAAACAACATTTACTAGCTCAACTACTCCTCCTGCAGGAGCCATGCGTAGTTAAGGTGGCGTCTGACAGAGAAATCCCATCCAAATTTGGCTGAAGGGACACAGAACCTTGGGCGACGAGCACGCCTCTGTTAGGCGAATTTTCCTGAGTATATAAACTTAGTCTTTGTATTTTGTAAAGTATCGATGGTAGAGCGCAGCTCCCGATTGTAAAGTTTTAACAGATATCTTAGCTCTGGTTATGCATCCGCATGTAAGATTTCTTGTTTAATCACAGACAGTCTTTCTTTTCTCGTCTAAGTTTTCATCTTACACTAAGAGAGTTCGTGATCGACTGATTCGCACGAATTGTGGAATTTATGTTATGGTAAAGGATTTATTGTGACATTATTGTTCTCTCTAGTTTTATGTGTTTGAGCGTAAGAAGATCTTACGTTTAGATTTTTTCTTCCACAGTCTGTTAAGAACCTGACGTTTATAACAGGCCTTTGCATTTCTCTGATACAAGTCTTCCCCCTACTCACCCTTACTACAACTCACTGTCTGAAGTTACCTAAGACCTCACTTGCACATGCATGCCTGGCCTAGCTTCAGAGTTGAAACCACATCGTTTGAGTTTATCTCCATTTGATCACCCAATTAAACAAATCGTGACATTAAACTGATGGGTGTCGGGCTCTGCTCCTGCAAGCAATCCAGGAGTGACTTCCGACGCTAACACTACCTATACTTACCTGTACAGTCATGTCCCACCACCTTGGTGGGGTTTGAGGAGGCATCCGCTAATGGGTAATGGGTGCCTTCTTCCTTCCAAAGTGGACAAATAGTACGAGTTATCAACTGATCCCATTCTGACTTTGAAAGGTCAGAGCCATGATTGCGTACTTCCTTTCACATTAGTTGGCTTTCCTTTCTGAGTATCCTACATCCATACCAAATCTCCCTCCTTGTATTTCATGATCTTGTGTTTGGTTGTTCCTTGAACAACCCTGGTGTACTGTACTGAGGGAGGTGGGTGGGCTTCTGGTGTAAAAACTTCTTGTTGGGATGGATGAATTTGCACGTCCTCTTCATCCTTTTTCTTTTTTAATATCTTCACCGTCCCAACTTCTTTGTTTTGAAATTCATCTAGGAGTTGTTGGAATTCTTCTTTCTTGGGCCATTCAATCTGGTCAAACTCTTCCTCTGTTGCAAAGGGCATATCTTCCGGAGAATATTCTTGAAGAGTTTGTATCACATCTTTCTGTGCTTCATTTATGGGAGGAACGACATCTTGCACGTGATTTCCAGTTATCGGCACATTGCGTAAACATCCAGTTTTCCCATCTTTCAAAGGTAATCGCAAAAAGGTGAGATCCATTTCAAGGGACCCGCCTATCATTGCACCAAACTTCTTAGACAACAACATTCCCCACACATCTGGGACATCAACCCCTATAATATCTATGTGGACTGTCTTTTCGGGGAATTCTTTCAATTGTACTTCGACATTTTCAACCACACCATGTGTGGGTATTGCTTTAGATTCAAAACCACACACATTCCTATAAGGCCTAGTGACCTTCAAGCCCATTTGCTGCATGACTTTAAGAGACATCATATTTGCACCAACACCTGTATCTAGCATGCAATTGTTAAGGTATTTGTTGTTCATCATTAGAGTCATGAAAAACGGGAGGTTTTCACCATACTGGATTCTGAAGTGATCAGCATACAACATAATTGGGGGGTCCATAGGCTCAGTTGTTCTAGAAAAGAAGGTATCAAAGCGTTCTTTCATAGAGGCAATCTTAATTACTTCTTTTAAGGGAACACTCACATGCATATTTGATAAAGCTCCTTCAAAGTCAAAATCAAGGTTAACCTTATTAGTCTTGGATGTCTTGGGAGAAAGAACCTCAAGAGATTTTGGCTGATCAACGGTAGGTTGTTTCAAATTCTTTCTCCTGTATACTTGGACTTCTTGCTTTTTTAGCTTTTCTCATGATTCCTGGTCCAAGTTGTTTATTATTTCCATTATTGTTGCTCTTGTTGCTTCCTTCAGGGCCTGCTGATGTTCCATAACCGTGATATTTATCTGAGGAAGATTCATAAAGCAGTCCAGATTGTTGACTTGTTGTTGGCTGGCATTATAAGGACATTCATTCTCCTAATGTGCTTCACTGCATTCCAGGCACCAAGGATTTTCATCAACGACGTTTGTAGGGGCCAGAGTATTTGGGACTTCATTTTCATTCTTTGGCTTGTAGGCTTGGTTCCCTTTCTGAAATTTCCCTTTGAATGGAGGTCTAGGTGCCTGGGTCTGGGACTTTTCAAGTCTAACAATCTAGTTCATCATTTCTTCTTGATTTTTCATGATGCTATCCACGGAAGCTTGTAGCTTATTGATACTGGTGCAGAGATCTGAACTAGGCTCAACATTGTGTACTACTTTCTGCTTGGTGTCTATTCTCCCCCTAGGGTTAGAAAAGGGTTCAATCTTGGATGAAAGGAGATTTCCTTCTATCTTGGTAGCAAGCTCTTGGGCTTCTTGAATGGATTGGGGGCCTTTGTCTCTAAGGAGATACCCTAGTTGGCCACTGAAAGATCTGGTGTAAATGTGAACAAGGTAATCATCTTTCGGATGATGGCTTGGGGGAATTCTTTGGAGCAAATCTTTGAATCTAGTTTGAAATTCCCGAATGGACTCATTTCCATGCTTAGCAAGGCTATTTAGTCGGGTGAGCAACATGTTAGGGTCTTCTTTGATGCTCCATCTTCTGAGAAAGATTTTCTGAAGTCTATCCATGGTTTTGATGCTTCCATCAGGAAGACTGAGATACCAACGTCTTGCAACATCATAAAGGGTAGCAGAGAATAACTTCATGACCAAGTCTTCAGCGTCATCACTAATGGGGTGAAGCTGAAAAAATGCCCAAAAGTTACTCATATGCTCTTTGGCACTAGTGGAATCAGTGCCGGTAAACTTAGGCAACCACTTCTCATACTTGGGTGGCATTTTCCTAGGGTAGCCAGGTATGGCTGACATGTCTAATGCCTTGAATAGAGTAGATGACCATTGTCTTTGATTGTTAACTGGGTTTGTAGTACCGGTCTGAGAGGTAGACATGTTTAAAGGAAGTCTCTTTCCAAAAAGTGACTTGACAACAGGTGAATTCAAAGGAGGCTTCCTTCTAAAAGCTAAAGGAGGATTATTGAATCTCCTTTTGGTTTGTGGAG
>ML782867.1:861905-915484 GCA_009831015.1 Picea engelmannii | reverse complement strand
CAACAATATAGGTGATGTCATACATGTCTAAAACCCTTGCTTGGCCTAAAACGTTTTGACATTTGTCACCTTGTTTGATAGACCTTGAGTTGTTGATCACTTTCATAATCTAAATTTGCAAAACGTCCTTCTCTTTGTCTCTCAAACTGAATTGTTTTAGGGTTGACATCACTTCTGTAACAACAACAATATTTATGACGTCAAGCCTCTTTTAGCCACTATTTAAGTGTGAAACCTTGTGATTTGGTTGGCATTTGAAGTGTAAATTATTTTCTTTGGTTTAATAAGAAAAACGTCCACTTTTTGCCTTCCAAAACTAGCATAATTTAGGGCTGACATCACCTCCATTCTGCAATTGTGACACAGCAACACTATTTATTTATGAGCAGATTTGAGATATATATTGCATAGTGATAATACAAAAATCTGATTTTATACATTGAATGCTTTTATCTCTTGTGTATTTATTGAAGAAGTGACATTAGTATAAGCTTTTATTGCAATCATTGACTTCGTCAATAATTACTCTTATCATTGCTCATATATGTTTAAAGATAGTCATTAAATTGTGAAGTACTAACCACTGCAGCACGTTCTAGTTCTTTTTGTCTTGTCTCGCAAACAGGTGCCTTCCAGTGGGACTCTTCTTCTTTTGACTATCTCCTTCTTGGCAGTAATCTGTGAAAGNGAATCTTTATCTTGATCCTATAAACTTTAAGCCCTCTCAGAACCCCAGATTACTAGGGACGTCTCCCTTGGGATTAGCCACCCTAAATAGAAAGAGCTCCCCATCGAGGTGACAGTGGGTGGGGAAGCTCCTGTTACGCCAGTTTGAAGCCTTGACTCAAGCTACCCAAACCCTTCCTACAAACTGTGCGATAACAGTACCCATCTAAAGCCAACTCAAGGTTGAGGCTATCACAGATAGTGAAGGATATGCAATAAGGAAGTTGCATGTTGAAGGAGTTCCCTGTGGAGGAACTGTGTGAAGACTTTGTTAGGAGAACAAAGTCACAACCTTATTGACTACTGAGGATTAAGCAACGAGCTAGAAGCTTGTGTATATATATATATATATATATATATATATATATATATATATATATATATCCTAGATTACATTTTGAAAAAAAAACCCATCATGCAATGAATATAAGACTAATAATGAATCTTGACCATTCTGATAACTGAGTGGTAACGTGCAGGATGCACATGTTCATGATTCATTATTGACAAAATGATTTTCTATTAAAGCATGTTGATGTATCCTAAGTGTTAGGATGAGCCTAACCAAGGTTGCTCAAGAAAAGAGCAAAAATATCACAATAAGAAGTAGATTGCATAAGTAAAGGGGGAGAAAAGGAGGAACACTTTTCTCACCCTAAGAACCCTGAATTGTGTAACAGAGCCGTAGGATTAAAAGAGCAATTGTGGAAACCAATACAACTGGTAAAAGGAAAATAAATCCCCTAAGTATGATTAAATGAATAAATGAGTATGTTTGATTGAATAGGCTTGGTTGAAGCCATGATTAAGAAAAGGCAGTGAGTCCTTGGAGATAACTCAACTGGGATGAAAAGTCTTAGGCGGTGTAGAAATAATTGGAAGAAGGGGAGAGCCCTCAATTATTTTCTTGATGAGTATTATGTTTTTTCTAGGATGAGAAAGCTGGTACGTTGATGAAAGTAAAAGGTTTTGACACCATAGTGATGATGGTTGTATTACTGTAGAAACAACCGAGATCTGTTTTTGTTGCACTCATGGAAACATTAAGGATAATGTGATGAAGTGCATAAAGATATGCTAAGACATATCTGAAAATGTTTTGTTGAAGTAATGCATACAATTTTATCTTGCATGGAAATTAATATAATCATGATGTATGACATGTGTAGAAAGGAATTAGAGTTGTTGAGAAAGACAATTGCCACTGGTGAACAAACTCAAGCAAAGTATGACTATGAGAAGTTGGTTGTTAAAATAATGTTGAAGGGACTTTAAAGTCCCCATAAGTCACCATTTATGAGGTAATATTAGAAAGGGTGCCAACAACCATGACAGGTATAAAGATGTTCGTGCCTGTATGGTATAAAGTATGAACGGAATTGGTAAGAACCCCCTTTTGAAAATATTTCAATATATTAATGACATGCACATAATTTTAAAGTGGTTTTTGTATACCATCGATACCCAAGTAGGGTACGATTCAGTAAAAGAACTCGAATAGTAGAGAGAGGAAGTCTATGCCAACCAAGTATTAGTTATAATCCTTGTGAGAAAATGAAGGAAAAGTGTTTGGGTGCATTCAAGAGAAACTTATAGTTTCATATGTACTGATTTGGGATCATGATCATCATGTAGCCAGAAGCATAGTCTTGCTGCAATAATGAACGAAGATGAATAAGCCATATGGTGAAGATCTTGGATAATCTCCAATGCACTATGGAAAAGTACTTGTCATAAAGTGTGGCAAACTTGAAATCAATGCAAGGATGCATTGGGTGTGAATGTGACCACGAAAATTGGCACATTGGTTAAAGACATTTGATATTTGAATTGCATTTGGAAAATTTAGTATGTTGAAAGGATGCATACGTAAATAATGATGTTTCCTTTTTCTTTGTATCCTTGAATATATGAAAATGACTTGGACTGTTAGTAGGCATGATTTTGAAAAGATAATGTGCATGAAAGCTAACACTTTGTTTGGTTGAGGAATGTTGACAGTGCAGGAAGAGAGAGTCTTGGATATGGCAGTATTGTAAGCCCATAAAGAAGACCAATTGCCTATTGAGATAAACTTCCATGGGGAGGAAAGTCCCATGCTTGTGAATTTGTTCCCTGTGTGGAACAAATTTGGAAAAACAAAATGTGGAATTGGGAATTTGTAGGTGACAAATTTGCAATAAAATTTTGAAATTCAGAATTTATGATGATGTCTCATGAATTTATGTATACCTGTGATACAAGTGAGAAGAAAAGATATGTCCAGAAATAATAGATGAAGGTTGCCAAGTTGAAAAGCATGAAAGAGGCTACTGTTGAGACATGAAAACCCCGTGGTAAGCCATGATTTCCTGGAATATGTTGTGTTGAGGTAACACAAGCCGGAGGGATGCCTTGAAAAAGAAACTCTGAGGGACACCTCGACTGTAAGGCTCAATGAAGTCTCTGGAATTATTCTTGTGCGAGAAAACCTTGGCAAGGCAAGATGGATCACCCGAGGAAATGTATAGCAAAGAAGGGGATGCTTGAGCCTGGGCCTGGAGGGTGAGTGACCACAAGGAAGAGGAGACTCTGATAGTTCTTGTAAAATATTGATTGGGATCATGCACACAATGGGTATGTCTGGGAAAAAACAGTGAGCCTCGATAACAAGACAACCAAGCGGATGCAAACCCACGAATTGCACAAAGAATTATCGTGCTAGATTATGAAATTTTCGTCTTGAATTTTGAACAACAATAAGATGTTTTTGCATAAAATTGTGATTAATATGCTTGTTGTCGAAAAATTGTTGAAGGCAGGTGACGAAGGCCAAGAGTATGGAAAGGTATTGACCAAGAAAGAGGATCAATATTTCTGAAACAACTGAATGAGAAAGGCTTGACAGGTGTTACTGAGAAAGAACACCGATGACGATGTTCCTTTTAAGGGGGAGGGGATTGTAACACCCATGTTTCCCCCAGCTTGTAATTAATCATTAATCATAATCACCATGCTATGGCATTGGAACAATGTAAATGTATTATTTTTTGAATTGAAAACAATTGATTGTGGGGGTGAAGCCTTGAAAGTATTGGCCATGATATCACTAGAGGAAAGAATGTGAGAGAGGGTTCATTATATCAAATGACCCAAAATTTCCCTTTGATGAGGATAATAAATCTCCTTCATTTCCCAAGGAGGAATCAATTAATGAATAAAGGACCGATGGTTGAGCCATCAACCACCCCCATGAATGGAAGCATGGTCTAGCTGCAGAAGGTCAGCCCGAAGTACCACAGGGTCCTGCCGACCCAAACTGACCCGAGTTTCCTTATGACAGAAGGAGAATGATAGGAAGGATAACCTTCTCAAGGAAGGATGTGCGTGCAAGGCATAAAAGGAATAAAAGGGAAGAGAAGAGAACGAAGGGAGCTCTCCAGCTGAGAATGAGCAAAAGGCCACAAGCTTGATGCTGAGGAATCATCTGATAAACCTTGCAGAAGCAGTGAAAGAGAAGGGGTCTTTGAGAATTGGCATAAATTCCATAGTGATATCATGGCTTGGCACGGGGGTGGCCAGAGCTCTAAGAATGAATTCCTCTGAGCCTATGGTTGGGTGGAATGATGAACACCCATAGTCAGTTAATTGGCTGTAACCTGTAATAGATAAGTATTCTCATGTCCTATGTAATTGAATGGTAACTATAAATTAAAGTTGGATATCCTATGAATGTTTCAGGGATGTGCATGTTTTCATAGTGGTTATACTGTATCCCTTTAATTCTGCTTGATTGTGTATTTAAGCAAGTAAGGAATTATCTGGCTTGTACATGTAAATGCTTGAGCCATGTGGTGGATCGAGTTAAAATAAATGAACTGTGAGTTCATCGACCTTGGGCATAGTTTCATGTGTGCATGTAGACACTCCCACTTGTTTTGAGTCTCATGGAGGAAGGAGTTTGTTAAGCTCAGAAGAAAGAGCATAAAGTGCGCACCAGTGCCTAAGTCATTTAGAACTGATGAAGCTCAGGAAGGATAGTGAGAATCAAGTCTCGAAAGGGAAGATCCCTTCGTTTGGAAGACAAGCGAACACGATACGTTTAGGAGGACCCAAGGTGTGTCACGATCGTTGGATTTGGAGAAGGAGCGTAGATGTTAACTCCTCGACTCCTTCAGTCTTCACGAGTTTGATGAACTTTGGTATTCATCGTAAGGGAGATAGATTCTTCGAAGTCCTAGATCCTGAAGTTAATCTAGGTCGTAGATCTGAAGATGCCCGGGAACTATCCCAACCGTCCGATCTACGATATAGTCATCTCGACGTTGACCACTTCGGGAGGACAAAGGTGTTGTAACGTCAAAACCCCCGAAGGTTGGAGTCACTAAGTAATGGGGACCGTGGATCTAAGGATCCTTCGGGACCCCTCTTGACCGTTCGATCATGGGGACATGTGTATCATGTCAAGAGCACGTGGGGGCCCACATGTCAAGTGATGACGTTTCCAGGTATGGCGACCTAGTGGCAAGGTAAGGGGGCGTTGGTGACCTGAGGCAGGTGCCACGTATTCTTATCAGAGTGTTTTGGGATGATAGATGCCCCTCTAAGAATGGCCCAACAATGGGATCAACCGTTGGATCTATGCTGAGACGACTTTGACGAATTTTTACTTTAGGAGAATGGATATGCTATAGCATCAAACTCCCCGAACACCGAAGTTACAAAGAAAAGGAGAGTCGTAGATCTGGAGAGATCGTTTGGAGCCTCGCCTACCATCCGATCATTTAGGAGGAGGGACCCACACATGGTACTTTGACGAAGTCCCTCTTCAGGAAAATGGAGTGGCAGTGAAGCCCAAACCCCCGAAGGCCAGAGCCGCGAAGTGACTAGGACTGCTGATCTAGGGATCCTTCTGGTTCTCTCCTAGCCGTCGAATCTACAATGAAGTCATATCGGCATTGACCGCTTCGGGAGAACGAGGATGTTGTAACGTCAAAATCCCTGAAGGCTGGAGATGCGAAGTAATGTGGACCATGGATCTAAGGATCCTTCAGGATCCCTCTCAGCCATCGATAGAAGGGGGTGCATGGCGCTAGATCCTTTAGTTTGAAGAGTTGGTACTCCGGGGGAATTGAGGTGTGGTGTGTTGATAAGCTCTAAAGCCCAAGGTAACGAGAGTCGTTGATCTGAGGGTGCTTCGAGACTTATCCTAACCGTCAGATCTAGGCTGTGCTAAGCCCGACGTTGACCAACTCCAGGAGAAAAGAGGAGTTTGCAAAGCAAAACCCCTGAACGCCGAAGTTACAAAGTAGAGGAGGTCATTGATCCAAGGGTTATGTGTACATACCTTGGCCGCGAGATCGAAGGACATGAAAGACAATCAATCTGGAGTGACGTCGCACAATGATGTCATCCATGGTGACGTGGACCTAAGTTTGAAATGCCACGTGTCACCTAGATTCGTGTGTATCACATACCCTATAGACCCATTGGAACATGACACTTGCCATCCCTGATGAGAGAACGTGTCGCTCCTGTCCCTTCTACATGTCAGCCCCTAGTACATGCCCACCGAGCCAAAGTGGTTGGTGAAGTGACCAGAACTCTAGGAGTCCGAGACTTTGGGACTGGAGAGGATTTGGGGTGTAGTATTGTAGAGAGACCGAAAGGCCTAAAGGCTAGAGTTCACCTGAGCCGTCGATCTTAGAGGATAGGTGTTAGAAGATATGACACTCCAAAAGAATTGCACTTTGGAGGTTTGCGTTGGTGAGTACTTTAGAATTCTCCGAAGCGCAGAGTCCCGAATTAATCATGGGTCATTGAACTTGAAAGAAAACGGGGACCATTGATCCCCATAACATACCCGAAATTAGTCGACTCAACAGTTCAGGATATTTGTGGCGACATACGTTGAAAATGTTTGGAGCTCGAAGCTCCAAAGCACCGAAATAGGTGCCCGTTGTCTTAGCACCTGGTCATAGCCGCAGTCATGTGTGATTGTAGCTGGAGGGAAGGGGATAGGCCTGGAATTCAAATCTGAAGGTCAAACGTCGAATTCCTTCCTAGCCTGTGAGTTAGCCGAGGAACACGCCCAGTCGTTGAATTGGTTGGTGGATGGATCTCCATCATAGATTTAGGAGCACTGGAAGCTTTGGGATATCGGAGAATTTAGGATGAAGCATATTTAGTCAGATCCACATGAAGGCCCTGTGGCCTGACCAATGAACACCTCAGGAAGTTGGGAGAGGTATATATTTCAGTTCTGAGCTCGGTTTTGAGCATGGAGACCGTGGTTGGAAAGCTTTGGATGAGTAGAATATTATAGAGACCCCGAATGTAGGATTTGATTACTTAAGGAGAACAAAATTTTGATGCCCCATTCCTTAAGAAGTCTTTTAAGGGGTTGGGTGTGTTAGAAGTTTCATCTTTATTATTGACTTCTTTCTGTTTTGAATCCTTCCGGGTTTCTTCAAGTTTGATTCTGATTGCAGTCCATCTGGCAGTTGTTACTTAGGAATTGTCACCAAAGGTTGTCAATGCACTTCATCCTTTTCAGATACATTGTTTGAATAGTAGTCATTGTAACGGTAATCCTTATCTTGTTATTCTTCCATAGGTGTTGTCTCATTGGCACTAACCATCTTATCTTCCAAGAAATATATACACATGATATGTACAAGAACTATGTAAACATGGTATGTGCAAGGACTAGGTTATAAGAGAATATTGTTACCTTGACTAGAAGAAAAAGTCTACTTCATCCCGCTTAACTTTCTTTGAGGGTTCCTTTTCTTTGGAAATTGTTGTTTCGTGTGTTTCCTTCCTTTTCTTTAACTCAGGACACTGATTCTTGTTGTGACCATATTTTCGACAGTTGAAGCATTGTATTTTTGACATATCCCTTTTTTGATTTGGTTTCTTCCTTGAGCCAAACTTCTTCTTATTCCTAAATTTCTTGATTTTTGTTGTGTATGCTTGATCATCATCTTTCTTTTGGGATTTCTCTTTTGCGTTAATCCTTGAATCTTCTTGTGCACAACAAGTCCAAAGTTCTTCAAATGTGAGATACTCTATTGTTGTGTTCATGCTTGCGACAAATGCAAACCATGTCTTGGGAAGGCCATTAAGTACTATATTTACTAGTTCCTTTTCTGAAATGATTTCCTCAATAACTTGTAGTTGATGTCTTAACTGAGAGATTCTTACAAATTATGATGTTATGGTGTCATCATCATTCATTTTCAGATCACGGAGCTCATTCTTCAGATTCATTACTTGTCCAATATTTATTATTGAGAAGAGGTTAGTTAGGGCACCTTACATCTTCTCAGATGAGTCAATATGAGAAATGTAGGGTATCAAATGGTACTTTATAGAGTCCACTATGATACTCATAGAATTGATGTCATTGTCCTTGAACTTCTCCATAACTGCAACGTTCAAAGGTTCCTTCTCTTTTCCTGCTTCAAACTGTGGTTCCATAATCTTCCCTTTCACGATATCCAACACTTTATTCTTGGCAAGGATGAGGTCAATCCTTGTCTTCCATGCTCTGAAGTTAGAAGCCCCTTCCAACTTGTTTTCTGAATTCATAGAGTAAGTCATGACTGTTTTGACTTGGTCAACCTTTGACTTTGACCAAAATCTCAAACTTGATGCCTTGGCTTGTTGAGAGTACCAGGAGGTGCGCTAGGCTAGGACACACTAGGTTATCTAGGAATTAGGTCAAGCGCTTCACTTAAGGTGCTGCAACAAAATTTTGACTGCAACTGCAATTGCAACTGAGCAAATCCTCCCAATCTACCTTCCAGTGGTTAGACTTTCCGAAGATAGTGTGGGTCCATAACCTGTTAGAATAATAGGTGTGCTCGTTTCACCGTAGACAATATCTCAATATTGTCACCCAACCATAGGCACAAATGCCACCCCCGAGCATCAACCCCCTAATTCTCGAGCACCAACTGAAAGGAGGTACCAACTCCCTAGTTTCTCCAGCACCAATTGGAAGGAGGCACTAACCCCCTAAAGCGCAAGAACCAACCTATTTAGAAGACACCAATCCTTAGTGAGCTAAAACTCACCCTAGCACCACCTTGCTACCCTGTAGAAAAGCCAGCTCCAACTTGCTTAGTAGACAATAGTCCTTTCCCAAGAATCACCCTGCCACCCTTAGCTTGTATATATGTTTGTTCCTCTGTCAATTTTCTCTTTCTGCTCAGCCTCAAACAACAAACCCTCTGTCAACATTCTTGAGACTCTTTGCTTTTTCATGACTCCATTTGCAGACAATCCTCATGATTATTGTCACAATCATCACTTGCACATTGTCCTTATTGAAAACTTCTCTATCATTCCTACAGCTGCCACTCTTACATTATAATTCAATCACAGTCCTATACCTGCCACTCTTGCATTATAATTCAATAACAGTCCTGTCGCTGCCACTGTTGCATTATAATTCAATCACAGTCCTGTAGCTGCCACTCTACCATTTTCTCATAATCTTATAACTTTCATTTTTGCAGTACCTCCTTTATATATTTTCATCTGTGCATCACCTCTTTATGTCTTCTAAAAAGCATGGAGTCTTATCACACTTTTGTCATCGTTAAAACAAATTCATACTTCATAGGATTTCACCTCTGCTTTTCGGCTGTTAACAATTGACTCACTTACTAATTTAGCGTCCATAATTTCCTCTGATCTATTGAGTTCTTGAGCAACACGATATCACATTGTCCTTATTGAAAACTTCTCTATCATTCCTAAGAGTTGTACCCAGATTTCAATGCACAATTACCAATATTCATTTGTTGTTTCTGCGTTGAAAATCAACTGCAATTTCTGAGCTCAAAGCAATCTCTGTTAAAAAATAAAATAACACGAATATGTTCTACAATCTCTCAATCTCAGCGTGAATGAAAATCATGAATATGCCTTGCAATTTCTCAATCTTTGCACAGGTGAACAACATGAAAATGCCATGAGATCCACATACATAGACACAACTGCTATCTCAATGACTAAGCAAAAGGGCAATCTGCGATTCATCTAACAATTTGTTGATGAGATATTAGAGTTTATGATATGGAATCAAATATTAAAAGAATCTTTATCCATTGGGTCTAATGGTTAAGAACATTTTTTTAGTTTTAAGAGGTCACATGTTCAAATTCATAGGAGGGTAGGGTTAGGGTATGTATACCTTCGTAGATTTTACCAGTCAAATCACTGAGCAAAAAAAAATCCCTTATCCCACAAACAAAAAAATCTCATACACTAATTTGGTGTGTTTCACCGTGACCTTAAAAATAAATTATTATTATTATTATTATAAAATTGTAATTCTTTTACAAACTTAAGAATTCAATATCTTCATCCAATTCATACATGTTGTACCTCAAATATCTTTATATATTTTCTTAAGTTATTGTACAAATGAGGCATCATATATTTATATTTATACACATGGTTGTCATAAATAGAGCCGACGTTTTCATGCCGACTTGAAATTATAGTAGGGGCTTCATGCTCTAGGAGGGCCGACGTTATACCAATGCTTCACATTAAATAAGGATGTCATCATCATGCTCTTATGCCTAGGTTGACATCAATGAAAAAATCAAATTTTCAACACTATTAGATATTTAAGAATATAATTATTATCTTCAAGGGTGATAGGGTTATGAACCTGCCAAGTTGAGTATATAACAAGTAGTGATTTTCTGGTATTAGATAAAGACAAACCATAGCTTGACAAATCTATTAATGGTTTAGTTTTATATATAAAGGGATTTGTAAATATTTCTTGAGGAGTCTATAAATAAATTCAAAGTAGTAAAATCCAAAAATATGAATTTGTTCAAGAATAGGATTAACTGAAGATGTAGATCCCACTTTGCGATGTCTATTTCCTTTAGTAACCAATTTTTATAGGTTGGTATATACTAGAATATATTCAAAACTTGGATGAGGCTTAGTATGTCTCCTTCCCTCTTCTAATTTGAATTGGTGAAGTTGGTAAGTGAATTCTCTCAAAATATTTTCTTCAAAAGAAATAAATAAATCACTCGTTGTTATGTTCTTGTTTACTAGAAAAAGTCAAAAATCAATCTTTATCATTTATGAGGGACAGAAATTTTCAACTTCTTTCCCAACAACAATGCCAAAACATATGTTGTTCTTTATACTTTCTTGGATAGGGCACAATTCCAAGGCACCATATGGAGGCAAACTAACCTTTTTTCTTTAGGCTATTTTGAAAGAATCTAGTAGTTAGAGGGTTTATTCCTCAAATAAAATTCTTTGAATAAATATTTCTTCAATCAACTTAAGAACCAAATTATTTTCCAACAAACTAAAAGATAATTAAAATTTTAAATGAAAAGATTCAAACGGTGAGAGAATAATCGTATAATTATTGATAGATTTCCAAGCACATTAGAGGCACCATATTCCCAACTAGATATCTAATTCATTGATGGAAAGATAGAATAACTTCCAAGAAAATAAATTTCTTTGAAATAACAATGCTAAGGCAATCACTGAATTAAAAAATACATATAACCAAGAAAATTAAAGAACACATATCTCAAATATATCCATATGAAAGAAATCATATTGGGAATATCATTAAATGAATCCAACAATTGTGAATGATTATAAACATTCAATGTAACTTCAACATAGAACTTGATTAATCTTCACTTTCAAGGTAGTATAGTATTATATTCATGAACATATAGACATTCTCAAATTGATATTCGAAAACATCAACTTATAATGTAAGAAATAACATGTATTAAATGCATGATATTGTTGATATATTGTATCCATAATAAAAATAACAAAGAGAAATCTTGAGAATAAATATCTAAATATTTTCTTGATTCAAAGTGTTCAAAGTTACTAAATTTTTGATAACCTAGAAGAAAAGAAAAGAATAAATATCTAATTTTTGATAACAAGATTCACAAAAACTAACTTTTTAAGGGATGAATCCTCGGGAAACTACAAAAAACTATCGAATACGTCTTTTTTAGAACTTTCAATTACATTCTTCTCAAAATGAATGGTTTACTGACAAAAGCAAGTCCTTTTTAGTAAAAATCATTTATTCCTCCCATTTCCTTTCTTTCTTGCTTTTATATACTTCGAACCCTAACCATTCTTCAAAATATATCTGTCTTTGCTAAAAATAACGAAGAGTGGGTGTTTAAATATCACTAGGGATCCATTTCATTTCCTCCTCGTTGAGTGTTGAGAATATCTGGAAAAATTCCACCTTATCACATAGTCTCTTCTTTCTTCAATTTATCCCTCTACCGCATGGTGGTAATGACATGGAAGCAATCTAGGACACCTAGGCTGTGGATGGATCTATGCTTTGAAGCCTCTCTATTTTAACTCATTCATTACCTTTAGCATATCTGAATTCATCCATGCTTCTTGCAGCAATATCTAACTCTGAAAAGAGATCAAAGGAAAAAGGTGGTAAACTATGATGTATATCAACAATATTACTAGGAACTCTAAAATCAAGAGACATTTGATCAAAAAATAATTTTCCCTTAACAAAACCAGTAACATCTTTGGACTATTCAAAATTATTCATTTGATTGATCATTTCTTCACTATATGTTTCAAAACTATAAAACCAATTATCAGTCATCCATTAAGAAGGAAATCCTAATTTAATTGAAATATTGGACTTCTCTATAAAAGACCATCCATGATGTTGAATTGAATTTGATTTATGATAAAAATATTAAGTCCCTTTTTGTATGAACCTCACTGGCTCCCATTATTACAGAGGTTCGATAATTGATTCCCATAAAAATCAACTCAGATTGAGTTCTACATTAATGAACTTAACGACTTCTTCTGCCACTTGTGCCTTATCTTCTAGCTGACTCCATGCTTTACTTACCTCAATTAAAACCCTTTGTGCCAAAGAATTATAACATCGAAATGGATTCTAAGATGGTCCATTATCACTCTAATTTGGTCCCAAATAACATGCTTAGTGAGAAATTCTCTCCAAGCTCCTATCTTTGCAGCTTCCTCTAAGGATTTCTTTAGGTCCTCAATCCTTTGAGTACCTTCAACTATGATTTTGTCTCTTTCAAATAATTTTTCATGACAATCCTCAATCACTATGTCTTTTTCCTCCTTTTTTTTTTATTTCAATTCCAAAATATCCACGTTCTTCAAAATAAATTAATCCACTCTTAAGAGTTCTTATGAAAGCTTATAAACCTTCTACTTTCTCTACATAAACCCCTTGATTCTATAGGACATTTTTACAATATCTACTGGTAGATGACTGTTGCATTATGATTCCCAATTTTTTTGCCTCTTTTTCTTCTTTAAACATATCAATTACAAGACCCGATCTAACATTTTGTTGTTGTAGCTGAGAAACTTGATTCATTAATTGTTCTTTTTCTTTATGTGCTTCTACCAATTCCTTAGTTTGGATGTGCTCTAAAATTGGTATCTTCAATTTTGATTTCAAAAGTTGGATTTCTTTATCCTATTCCTTTACAAAGGATTTGACAACATCTTTATTGTTTGGATCTTCTCCAAGAGCAATCACTCTCTACTTGATATCATGAATATTCACCAATCTAGCCTTGTTAACATTTTTCTACTGCTTCAACATAATTTTCATTTTGGTCACCATCCCTTTCAACTTCTTAATATTGTCTATAGCTTGTATCAGATCTCTTGACACCACATTACCAATTTTATTATGCCATTCTATATTGTCAACCATAGGCATTTTATCCAAATCAAAATTAACCTTGGAAATCTCATATTCATGGGATTTAATATCACCTTCAATATTATCTACTTTTGGCTGCAAAAGAGGCATATAAAATGTGTCTTTATCATAATTGAATGAGTTCAACAATTTGGGAAGGTCCAACCCCTCATGACTCATTTCTTAAAACAAATTTTCCTTAGATTGTTTGGATTATTTCTTAATCAAAACCATCTCAGTGAAAACATATGTATTCTTTCCACTTGTTGATTTAAATAACTCACTTGAACCTACAATATATTCTAACATTTATTTTGATTTTCTAGTTGTTAGGACCCAAACAATGAAAATCATAGATTTCCCAGGATTCAACTTACCAATGTCCTTGTCACACCCTTTCTAACTTTCAATCATTTCTACCTTTGACTCTTCCTCTGTTTCTTTCTCTATTCTAATCCTCTTAGGAACTATCACACTAGTTTGAATTTCATCTCACTCGATTGGCTCTTATGTCCCTATCCCCTTTTTCATCATTTCATGCTTATTAGGAGTGTCCATAATATAGTTTATATCCCATTCTTGTTCACTTTTGTCTAGGTTTACTACCATGGTGGAAATAGAGTTTTCTACAATAGTTACCTCAATTGAAGGTAGATCAACATAAGTTTGAATGACTTTGGTTACAACATTTTTCCAACTAACAAGTTCCTTCTTGACAACCTGTTTCATGTGTAAAAAAACATGTTGTCCTTGAAGAAATTCTTGGACCTTTGTCCATCTCTCATTGTTTTCTAACCTTTCTATATTTATATCAACATGATGAATGTAAGGGGTAGAATTGATTGTAGCCTTTATGTTAGAAATTATATGATATGGATCATAATGCCAATCTTTTCCTTCCATGAAATTCAAAGACTTTGTCATCTTTTCTACCACAGACATAGTAGATTTATTCTTGACTAGGAAGGAAAACACTTTAATAGGAAAATAAAAAAATAACTTTTTGATTTATTGAAGAAAAATGAATAAATTTTGAGTTTAACCTCTGTTTGATGTACTCCAAAGAAATAAATATTGGGTTTAAGAAGACTGGGAGTAAGTATGGTTTAATTTTTGAACCATAAATACTGAGAACGATGCATTCTTTAAAAAGGTACAAATCCCCTACCATATTATCAACAATTAACGAAAGTAGTTGTTTCCATGCCATGAATAACCTAGGTGGACACTCATTATGGAAAATTGTATAGACAATATACATGAATTGATTTTCAAATATTTAAAAACCATTTTCTGATCTTGATTTCTAACAATTTGTGTCCATTCTATTGTAAGAAGTGGGATACCCTATTGATCAACCTTATTCAATCCAAAATGTTCAAAATAAGAGAACTAAAAGTGTAAAATGAGATATATCAGGTAAGACCAGTACCTAAAACACTTCAAAGAAGGGAATTGGACCAATTGGCTATGTATAGCGTTAGATAAATACTTGGAATAATTAAATCTTTATATATTTATTTATGAACCCTAGACTAGCTTCCTTGATTGTGCCATCATCCTCATATCCTAGGATAACAAAGTCAACAAATGATTTCTTGGGACAAGTCTGGAAACATATTATCCTGTAAGGGAAAGGTAATCTAAGAGGTATTTTCTCCTTCTGGAAAAAACCTTACTAACAAACTCTCATTTTGTACTTAAGTTAAGGAGTTGAACTATGTAAGTAGGGCTTCCTTGTCTATGAGGGTGTGATTATTTGGTAATAGTATCATCTAAAAAATGACATCATGGATAACCATAAAAACCACTCAAGCACCGTTAGAAGACATTATATCTCTTTCTAGGTTATAGAGCATTGTACACACTAAAATAAACTCATGAGAGTAATGGGTAACTAGAAAAATTGCTTGAGCAAGGCCATATTCCCAAGTAGGAAATTTATCATGGGCATCCTCAAATCACTTGTAAGTGTGGTGGTATTGTTCATAAGAGGGTTTCTTGGTAATTCAAAATTATGTCATAAGAGGGTTCATAAGCGTGGTGGTATTGTTCATAAGAGGGTTTCTTGGTATTATTATCCCAAAGTCAAATTCAGTGCAACAATTGAAAATAAGCTTTATCATTTGATAAAATATGCAGCTAAGATAAAAAAAAAAATGAACTATGTAAGAAAACGTGCCCCACTAGTTAGACAAAGGAAATAGGTTACTCCGTAGATGGCCCAATGTACTTTCATTTCTATTATCTACTTGAAATGTTTAATGGAAGTGGATGTTAGAAATTTGACCAAATGGTTTGAACCTTTCTTATCAACTGTTATTTCATTTCATCTATGTATTTCACAACAATAAATTACATAATACTTCAAAATATTCACTATGAGTTAGAATCACCTCTTGTAATCAAAATTTAAGGAAAAAAATTAAACAATTTTAACATGCATGCAACATACAAAGAAAAATATCCAAGCAAAGAATGCAGTGAGATAATGTACATTGGGACTACTATGCTCAAAAACCATTCAAATCAAATTATCACGACAAAGATTGAGAATTATGTTTGCATAATGTAATATAGTAACACACCAAGTGATGCATTTTTACTATATAACATGGCATGGTAAGCATGGATATTGTAAAAATAGAAGATTTCTCTTTTCTCATAACTTGACTTTCTCTGAGCTTAACGTTTGTAATCAAAATCTAGGAAAATCTCATTTCCAAAATAAATACATTAACCAAATTAATTTGAAGTGTGAATACACTGGAATTGATTTATTATATAATTTTACTCAGTATTTAGGTCTAAAACCATCCTCTTAGGGAATATTTATCATACCTTCTTGGTGTGCTCAAATTCCCACAAGCATACATAGCCTCGATGGAGTCAGCTCAACACCTCAAACCTTGTCTTGTTGCTAGCAAGCATCCATAGCCCCAACAAAGATATTTGCATTATTCTTTCTTTAAGATGGATTTCCTTTCCCATTTTTTTTAACATGCACTTGAGCAATATTGACAGGGGGGAAACAACAACACTTTCGAGCGAATAAGGATGATATCTTCTTGCAAATGAAGACTAACCACACCTGAGTAATTTCCAGAGTCCCCTTTCAATTTTAGCCCTGAAAGTAGGATTTGTTTCCATTCACATGACCACTAATTTTTTTTTTTTAAAGGATGGATCTCTTTGGTTGCTTGGTTGTTGGTAAATTATTTGAATCTGAAACCTACACAAGAATTAATAAAAAAGCGATCCATAAACCCGTCGAATATTTTACAATATTAAGAGTTGTCTTTATAAATTGAGTTTATCTAAACTATAACCTAAATAGCATCTTTAAAAAATGAAGGACCTAGCTAGGAGTACCAGGATAAGTGATATCAACCAGAATTGGCATAATGTGGGTCTCCTAATTTTGACTGCAAAATTTACTTCCTTTGGAAAGAAAATCTAAAGGAAAAAGGAATCTTAATAGAACCTAGATACAATTTTAACACAATAAAATATATAATCTATATTAGATTAATCTATATTATAATAATCTATATTATATTAATCTATAAAATCAAATTCAAAGTGACAAAACTAGAATCAAAATTTTAAAGAGAAGGGTGAGTATTTACAATGATGTGTACCTATCAGACTCAGTAAACCAGGAAGTGTTTCAGGAAACGCCCATTGGTGCGTGACCCAAGGATTTTTCCTTGTATATTTTGGAGTGAATAAGAGTTGTTCCCCTCAAATCATTCAAAAATAAAAGGACATATCAATATATTATCAAATTTTCCATTTTTCCATGTTTTTCCTTCCTTTTATCGCATTAGAGCACAAGGTCACTCGAGGAAAATTTAAAATCTTTTTCTTTCTTATCAAATTACACTTTCATTTTTTCTTGATATGCCTATAATTTCCCACTGAAATGGTATCTACTTTTTTGCACATGTATAAGTTGGTTGATTCTCTATTTCATATCATTTGACTCTTCCTGGATTTCATGTAGTAACTTCACTACTAGAATTCCTAGGTGAATAGGAAAGATGAAATCAACTCTATAATAAAGGAGAAGTTACATTATAACTTTTAGTATTTACTATGTCTACCAATAGGGCATACTTTAGGTAAGAATCCCATGATCTCTTTTTCTCATGTAATATTTTCTTAATTATCTTCAACAATTTTTTGTTTGGAGATTCAACTAGCCCATTTCCATCTGGATAATAGGCTATAGAGTGTCTGATAATTATATTGTATCTCTAGAAAAAATGAAATAATAACAATAGAAGAAAAGGCATTTGCATTATCAGTTATGATATTCTTAGGATAGCCAAATCTTGTCATGATATTTTCCTCCAAAATATTCATAACCACTGTATCAATGGCATTTCTCACAGCAATTGATTTTACCCATTTAGTGAAATAGTTAGTGGTTGTCAATATCCATCTATGTTTCCCACTATAAGGGGGATGAATCTCTCCAATTAAGTCTAAACCCCACTATTGAAATGGAGCTTCAACTTTAATGGGATTTAAAGGTATAGATGCAAACTTTTGATTTCGAGCGTATAATTGAAATTCTATGGATGCCCTTACCTTCTTGTTCACTTGAATGAATAGTTTACGCCAATAAAATCCACATATTAGCATCGTGTGGGTAGTATCTCTCCATGAATAATTACCTCCACAATATCCTTGGTGTAATCATATGATTATTGCATCAATTTCCTCTTCAATAACACAATTAAACATAATACCAACTAGATTTTTCTAGTAAATACTACCATCAAGGATACAATACTTGATTTCTTTTAGCTTCAAAGACCAGGCTTGGGATTTCTCCAAATGTGTAGGAAATTGAATATTTTGCAAATAAAAAACAATATCAACATACCATGGAGATTTCATAAATATGTCATTAACCTACTAAGAAGATCTAGGTGAATTTGATAGTTCTAAACGAGAAATCTTATCTTGAGTTTTTTCAACTTTCTAAGGTAAAACCCCAACCATTGCATTTATTCCCAAAACTGTGTAGTTAGATTCAACCATTATTTTTTCTAAACCCTGGCCTTTTATGGGTTTGGTAACTTGGTTGGCTTGATCTCGAGGTAATATTCTTGAATATTTTCAATTCACTTTCCCCTTCTTTTATTGTAGTCTCACCGCCCAATCATATCTTTAACAACAATGAGATGAGAAAAATATATCACCTTCAAATGTAATATATAATCATGCAAATATTTTAAATCATTCACCAATTAAAACACTTGCTTTTCTATGATACTATATTTCAGCTTTGCATCCCATAATTCTCGACCGAAAATGTGATGGGTTGTATGTAACCTTCTTTGTTTTTATATGAGAGGTTTTCTACAATAGTATGCTCTGAAGAAAAAGGAAACACCATAAAATCCTTTGTATAATTGGGACTTACCAACATTGGTGATTTTCCCTATGGATCTCTTAATTTGATGAAAAGAGTCCCTAGTAGTTTCTGTCCATTTAACCTCATTTCCCTTTTTCAAAATACTGGTAATAATCCTAACAATTTTAGAAAAATTAGAGATAAATCTTCTCAGGGAACTAATTTTTCCGGAAAAGCATTGTACCAAATGATTATTCCTTTAGAAGTTAATAACTTGAATTTAATCCACTCTCTTGAGATCAATTTTGACACCTTATTTGGAAAGAATATTCCCTAATAATTTACCTTCAATCACGCCAAAGAAGGAATTCTTTGGGTTAAGTGATAGTCCATACCTCCTACATTTCATGAAGACTCATTGCCAATGTTTGAGTTGTTTTTCGTCGAATTTTGAGTAGATTGTCATGTCATCTAGGTAGATGATTATGAATCAATCTTTCTCATCAATGAACACAATGTACATAGATATTTGAAATGTCACTCCTATACTCATCAAAATAACTAGCATCTTATCACACATAATTGTTCCCTAGGGACTAACTAGTAAATGATGCCATAAATCAGTCTTGTTTATGAACAACAACTTGATTGTAGCGTGATAATCCATAATGTATATTTTATGAGCCCCTACCAATTTCTGTAATATATGTTCCATTTTAGGTAAAATATAGATATCATTTAATTATGCTTAATCAAGATTCCTAAAATCTGTGCACAAATTAATTTTTCCATTCTTTTTCCCGACGACCATTAAATTAGCCACCCACTTAGAATACCTTAAAGGAATAATAATATTAGCATATAATAACTTCTTTAACTCCTTTTATATCATGGATAGAAGTAATGGATTTACTTGTTTGAGTTTTTTCCTATAGGGTTTCACTCCCTTTAGAGGAATTTTGTGTTCCATTATGGAAGTATCATACATCTTTAAATATTTGTAACTCCATGCAAAAAAATCAACAAATTCTCTAAAAAGACTTATGTACTTATATCTTTTCTCATTTGGTAATGAATTTGAAATCTTCACCATGTTTGGATGTTCAATAGTACCAAGATGACACATTTTTATATCCTCTAATTGGGGTTGTAATGTTGGTTTTACAATTGCATCATTCCAACCAAAAAGATTGTCCAACAATATAAGACCTCTAGGAATGAAATTGTTTTTGAGTTGGACAATTTTATGGTTCCTAATCACATTTGAGTCAACATTTTTTTTCTATAGGACCAATCTCTTCATTCTTGCATGTATCTATATTTATAGAAGAAAACTCATTAACCATTTCCAAGAAACTTTTAATATGTTGGTTATATGTAGAAAACTGATAATGTTTAATATTGTCTAGATAGACAGTCTATGAAGCACTTTGACCTCATACATCAAATGAAAAAATTCAGAGGTTTAAAGAGACTCGCTGATATAGCTAATGAATCGGCTTGTTGATTTGATTTCCTTAAAATTGACAAGAAGTTAGTAACTGATAAAAAAAATTCCAATAAGTCCCAAACCTTATTCTTATAAGCTATCATCCTATAATCTCTCAACAAAAATGACTTGATTTGAAGCCTTATATGGATATCCTCCACCATCAATAAAAGAGTATGATGTTTCCAATTTCAAGGTTATTTCTATAAAAAAAAATTACCTAGCCACTTCTAATGTAATCCTTCATATCCTAGAAAATCATCTCGAGCAATCCAAAAACTGAATCAACTAGCAAAATGATTTGAAAAGAAATGACCATGAACTTGAAGTAGGAGACTAGGTATTTGTCTAACTACAACTGTACAAGCAAAATTCACTCAAACATTACAAAAATCATAAACTTGCAACCAAGTTTTATGGCCTTTGCCAAATTTGAAGGAGAGATGGCCAAGTAGCTTATGCGTTAGAAATACCAAACAAAGAGAACTTACACGATGTCTTCCATGTTTCATGTTTGAAGAAAACGTTGGGTTCGACAACTCCTATACAAACAAAACTACCCTTTTTGGATGAATAAGAGAGAATAATACTAAATACCAAAGGGATATTAAAAGTAAAAAACAAAGTCCTTCAATCAAGAAGTATCAATGGGTACCTTATCAAGTGGAAGAATTTGCTAGAAAACAAAGCCACTTGGGAAAATGGAGACTTTAGATTGAGTCATTCATCCTTATCCATGCTTTGAGGTCAAAGAATTTCAAGCGAGGATGACTCGTAATATGCCTAAATATAATAATAATTAACTATTGTAATTAAATAAATTGATATCTCACCTACATGAAAGGTTGTGGCCATACTCCGCGACAAATAAATAGTTTTCCATTTATCATTATAAATCATGAAATGAATAATAAAAAGTGATTATTCTTATATCAGTTGCCTTCAACATCATACTAAGAATCAAGGTCTATATAACTCCAATATCTAAAAAAAGATCATTCCTTACATAAGGCACCATTCGTAAGATTGTTAGTAGTCTTAAGAGGAAAGATATATAAATCCTTGGAAAAACCATAGTGTTGCGAATGGATTGTCGATGTTTCAGATCCAGATCAGGATCCATATTTAGGACAAGAAGCCTGGATTATAATTGAAGAGCGAGGCTTAATATAAATACTAATGGGAGGGAGGAAGGCCTAAAGGTCCGCTGGAGAGAACCCTAATTTTAATCAATTAAATTAAATTAAATTTAAGTTATTTCAAAATTTTAGATCCGTCAAAGACAAACTTGACCCGCACAAATGCAAAGGAATTTACAAAATTGAATGCTCATGTGGTAAATGCTACATCGGTGAAACTGGGCACTCCTTTCATGTTATAATTAAAGAGCATGGAGCCGACATAAAGAATGAACGCATTCACACCTCAGCCTTAGTAGAACACTCCCTGAAAACAAAACACCATATGCACCTAGAAGAGACAAAAATTTTGGCAAAAGAAGATCACCTATTTAAACGTCGCATTAGGGAAGCGATTGAAATCCAAAGAAATCCAAGAAACCTCAATAGAGATAATGACCTAGAACTAAATGAAAATTGGCTCCCCTTAATAAAAAGGAAATAATAACTAAGTAATCAACCTTAGAGAAAACCTTAATCTCAAATCAAAAACTTTTAATTCAAGAAAAATATAATTTTTTTAAATATTCTAATTTTTTTTCCAACACATGATTACTAAAGGAGTTATTAATTAAACCTAAAATCATTAATACATTCCTTAAAAATTTAATCTAAATCATTATAATTATTAAATAAAAAAACCTTATTTATAAAACAACATGAAAATTAAAATTATAAATAAAGGAAAATTAAAATCTTTTAATGACAATAAAACCTAAAAAATATAATAACTCAAATCTCCTTAAAACCTTACAAAACCTTTAAAATGTAAACCTTTTTTTTTGTTTGTTAGTTTGTCTGTGACTTGTGGGACTAACTTGTGGCTGAGAAACCGTGACTCAAGGGCATCTAAGCCGTCAAAATCACCCGGGGATCGCACCCGGCCTGAGCCACACCAACCCTTAACATGGTTGGATTTTTTGTCCCCGCAGGTTTTGAACCAATGCCTTTAACATCACGGAGTGCCTTAACAACACACTCCATCACCGACTGTCCTACACCTCAGAGACTTAAAATCTAAACCTTATAATTACTAAACCTTTATTTAAATGAGAAGAAAATTTAAAATTAAATTAAAACCTAAAAACAAATAAAATTTTGAAATAACTTTAATTTAATTTAATTTAATTGATTAAAATTAGGGTTCTCTCCAATCGACGTTTAGGCCTTCCTACCTCCCATTAGTATTTATATTAAGCCTCGCTCTTCAATTATAATCCAATCTTATTGTCCTGAAGATGGATCCTGATCTGGATCTAAAACATCGACAATCCATTTGCAACACTATGGTTTTTCTGAACATTGATGAAAATCCTTACCACAGAAATCTCATTGATCATATATAAATCCATTTCTCTCCCAAAACCATGAAGACATTGCTCAAATTATTTAAGGATCCAATTGATACTAAGAAGTACAAGGTTGTCTACAAGGTCTCGTGCTCATGCAATAAATACTACAACCGGTGAAACAAGAAGTTTGATTCAAGTCAGATAAAAGAGCATGGAGTTGAGATTCAACATAATAGTTTTTATTCCTTAGCCCTAACAAAGGACTCACATAAAACTAAGCATCACAAATGCTTCAAGGAAACCCAAGTGTTAGTGAAAGACACCCACTTCACGAAGAGATATATAAGAGAAGCAACATAAATTGAATAAGAGCATAATAATGAGGATTTCCTTGGGAAAAAAGGATGTAGTTTTACTACAAAATTACCTCGAAATACATACACTTATTACAATAACCTAATTATCCCCCTAACATGTGTCACTTTATCAGATTATGACCTTTATTGCATTATGACACATCATATCTTTTTGAGTATTACTTATTCTAACACCCTCATTAGGATAGAACACTATTTTCTTTTAACCCCTGAATACAAATTCATAACAACATTTATAAAACAACTAGACTCAACAACCAAAACAAGACTAAAAAAATTGTATAACATTCCTATTCAACGTTAAAAAATGCAATACTTTAGAGACTATTCACATCTCTCCATCTAACTAGCATTCCCTTCTCCTTGAAGGTAGATTTCCATATGATCCCCTTTACACAATCTCTCACAATCAGATTTAAATAACCCTCTTTCTTTGAAGGTAGAATCTAACTAGACTCCTAATTAATCAATCAACTTAGCATCCTTCTTCAACATCCTTTATTTGGAAGTTAAGATACAAAGGTGTTAACAAAAAAGGGTAGTCATCATTGAACCCATTTTCATCCCTTCATTAATTGACTCTTCAACGCCTAATGCCTAATCGTATTACAATTCTATTCCTTTTTTACTCCATCCTTAAGTACATTGACAAAACAAATTTTGTAGTGCCAGAAATTAAGAACCTAACTTTCATAAAAAGAGCACTTTTTTCCTTTCTTGGTGTTCCCGCTCCTTGTTTTCCTTTTCTTAGCGTTGTTTCTTTTCTTTTATTTTTAAACCATTGTTTACCATCCTCTTCATCAACTCATTTTTCTTTAGCCACAAGGGTTGAGATCATGGTTTCTGAACATTGTGAAAGGATTTGACTTAGTGTGAGCACAATTATTCCTCTTCATCAACTCATTTTTCTTTAGCCACAAGGGTTGAGATCATGGTTTCTGAACATTGTGAAGGGATTTGACTTAGTGTGAGCACAATTATTATAGATAAAAATAGCATATATAGATATACGAAGATAGAACTTAGGTATAATGTGAATTATATGTAATTATTAAAAGGTACCACTTCTAAAAGCGTGATTTTACAAGAAGGGTCACCATTGCATATAAATTCCATACACTCTCATTAATGTAGTAATAAATTTATCATTTAATATATTTTTATATAATTCCAACATTGAATATGTTTATTATAAAATTTGTTTATAATATTGGTATCATATTGAAATTGGGGTTTGTGCTAGTAAGCATTTTTATAACAATGACGCACACTTCTATTGACCAACCATTATTTGCCAGCCATGATACTAGTCGTCATCACCCAACTGCCAAATTCCATAAACCTTAACAAATTGCAATTTTGCACATAGTTGTTTGTACATCATTGCATTGATCGTCATCACTCACCTACCAATTTCTATATGACTTAGATAATCACAATTCCATAGATTGTCATCCATATGCCATTTCACTAACAATAATTCATATGATTCTATTGCAGTATCATTGTACAACTTTGACATATGGTTTTCATTGTACACATCGTCATTATCATATGCTCATACAATCCTTACATAAATTCCATCATACAACTGCAATTTCATACACTAGTTATGACATCAACTTTCAATTAATAAAACCATCCAACCACCATACAACCATTAAATTCAACTCGTACATTGGATTAATTTGAAAAAGGAAACTAGATTCTATACTTGAGAAGAAAAGGGTGACAAATGATGAAGTTCAAAGGAAGGTTCAAACTCACCAAGATGAAGCAAATTGCCTCAAAAATCATTTCACGAATATAAAAAAAGAGCAAATTAGAGATTTGTAGGAAAATTTACCCAAGCAAAAAGAGGAAGCTAGTGATGAATGGAATAAATTAATGCTACAGAGAGACGAATATAAGCCAAGATACTCCAAAGATTAGATGAGCTTATAGATAAACCATTAAAATTTTGAAGCCCACTCGAAACAGTAGACAATAGTAATTCATGAAGTCACAATATTGCAAGAAATCATGGAAGGACAATGTTTTTTAACAAAATAAAAATGGCATTACCAAAATGTGATGGGAAGTACAATAGAGGAGCCATCATTTGGGTTAATAAAATGGAAGGAATATTCAAATAAAATCCACTACCATTTCAAAGGAAGAAAAATATCCGAAGCCTCACATTGTTTACAAGGAGATCATTATGATTGGTTCTTGTGGTGTTTTAAAAAATGCGATGAATTCTCGATAGATTGGAAAAAGTTCGTTGAGCACTTGTTAAAAAGGTTTTACGATGAAGAAGAAGATCATAGTTATACCAAGATTGTCAACCTATACCAAACAAGGACAATGGGAAAATACACATGAATGGGAAATCCTTGCAACAAGAAATCTCAAGCTCACAAATACCAAATTGTTGAAGATGTACACCATTCGATTGAAGCACACCATCCACAATGAATTTAAACTATGGAATCCTAAAAGTGTGGATGAGGTTAGAAGCACAACAACATTGATCAAAATAATTTCTTGGTCAACAAATTTTAGATTTTGTGCCATGAAAGAAAACAACCAATTGTAATCTACAAAACCAAAGCAACAACAATAAATTTCAGCACTTAGAAAGGGAGAAAAAGAAGGAAAACAATCCTAAACATCGATGTGCAAAAAAGGTTACTATGATGCAAAATAATGAACAAAAATGAAATAGAAACCCCAAAGTTAGAAAATGAAATCAATATTCAGTACATCTAATAATCCAACAATGATGGAACTAAGGACATAATAGCAATATCTACAATCACATGCACTAAGCAACCTTGAAGGGAAACAAAAGTCCTACTTATAAAAATATAGAACCTAGTGTAAAATATACTCCAACACACCTAAGAAATGTTGATAAAACTAAGGATTCAAGAAAAGAAGAAAACATACCTACAATTTTCCTTGTATCCATGAGAAAAAAATTGCAATCGAGGAATAAAAAATTGAGAGGATTCAAAAAAATAGGGATGTAATGGTACTAGTAGATTCTAACAACACACATAACTACATAGATATTAGTTTATCTATGAAATTAAACCATTTTTTATATCCTACCAAGGGTCTCACAATTAAGATCACAAATGGACAACCAATCAAAGGAGTAGGAAAATGACATAAATTTATGTACAAATAAAATATTTGTAAAGTTTTACACTATGCCACTTGATGGAATGAATATGGTATTAGGTGTTGAATGATTGATAAAATTGGGCACTTGTGCCACAAAACTGCAAGAGAAATACATGGAATTTAAGTGGCATGGAAAGTATTATAAGCATCATACTAGTGATCACAAAAACACCAATGTCAAAGCAAACATCATACTAGTGATCACAAAATAACCTTATTAAGAAACAAAATAAATAAACTTTGAAGCATTATCATCAAGTTAAAAACACACATCGAAAGCATTAAAACCAAGTTTTATAACCAAAATAACCCCCTAATAAAGGACAAAAGAACCATGAAGAACACTTCAGAAATGGAATCATCCAAAGTCTACTTTTTTAAAAATGCTTCAAGAACAAATCATTTCGAAGGGAGAGGTAATGTTATGGATATAACATAACATCTATATATATAGGAACAAAAATAGTTAGGGTATAATGTGAAGTGAACCTAATGGTTACTTTACTTCACTTGAGCATCTAGTATAACAAAGACGAGTCCATATATTCCACAAGGGATAAATATAATTATTAATTACTAATTATTGAGTAATATATGCATTGAGATACAATTGGATGTATATAAATAAACATAGGGGGTAATAATTCATGTCCTTTGTCAAAGGGCATGACTTACCATTATTACAACATCAATGATTACATGACATAATAATTGTTCTATGACTATTATTACATGATAGTTATTTATTAGATTATGAAAATAGATCTAATATACTCTAGGTATATAACAAATCCCCCTCCCCACTCTTAAAAATGCTTTGTCCTTAATGTATGGGCAATGAAAATTTCTCCCAATAGAATGAAACTTCTTCTTGTAACTCTCACCAATTTCATAAGGTGGAGGACATGAGGAAATATGATTTTTTAAATCTTGAACAATATTGTTGCATCGAAAAATGATCAATCCATCATAAATGAATTATTTCTAGAGCTTTTTGATGATAAGTGATTCGATCTTCTTTGTTTTTTACTTTGAGATGTATTAATTTTCAGATTCTTCAATATGTAATAACAATGTTGACATTAGTATGCTCATTCTTTTGTGCTATATTTTCTATAATTAGGGTGCCAATATAATACTTTGATAAGTTGACCCTTTTTAATCTTTGTTTTAATTTTTTCATGATAAACTTGAGTTGTCATGCTAATATTTGATATTTTTGTATTCATTGATGTGTCAATGGATTCATTAGTGGTGATCGATGAAACTTCAACCGTTATGGAATTTGTAGATGTCGATTTGTTGTTGAATTGTTTCTTGAACTCAATTTTTGGATGCTCTTTCACTTATAAAACTTCATCAATAATGTCATTCTGATTTTAGTTTTGATCAATTATGTCGAGTTCTTTTTATATGCATTTTCAAATTCAAAAAATTTTCTTGATTCAATTGGATAGGTTAAGGGATTTTGTCTACTTTCAAGATCGTTATATCCTTACATTTTAATTTTTTTTATCTCTATAAGCAAGATTTGGCTATGATTCTTCAAATGATTAATTTCCTTGACTTTATCTAACAAGATCTTGTCATTTTTTCCTTGGCATCCGGCTTTTTTTGGGATTCTCATGTTGGAATACTGAGATTGGGGCGGGGGGGGGGGATGATCAGTATTATGCAATATTTTACCACTTTTAATTAGAACATGTAATCATTAACTTTATCAACAATCCATCATCGATATATCATGATCAATATCAATCAACAGAGGATAGAAAATAACCACAAATACACAGTACAACAAAATTTACGTGGAAACCCAAATGGGAGAAAACCACATAATGTTTTTTTACATATCAAAGATTACATTCATAGGAAGCACCAACTTCCAAATTCTCTAGCACAAACTAGAAAGAGGCACCAACCCCCCAATTTACAAGCACCAATTTGAAAGAAGCACCAACTCCTTGAATTATCCAACACCAACTGGAAGGAGGCTATGACCCCCTATTTATAGGCACCAACTCCCTGAATTCTCCGGCACCAAACAGAAGGAGGCTAGGACCCCCTTTCCTTTCCTCGTCCTGCCGTCATTAAATATAAGTGTAGACTCAATATCACTGCCATTGATCAACCTATAACTCCCACTGTCACTAATACATCAACCTGTCACTGTCTCTGTCGCATCAACCAATTATACAACCTATCACTATCTCTTTCATTGTCTTTGTCACATGAACCTGTATCCAACCTTTCATTGTCAATGTCTCTGTCATTGATCAACCAACCATAACCAGAGCCACTCACATCGATATAAAAACATCACCATACCATGTACATCAACCATATTACATATTCTCTACCAAACCATATACCAAGTATTCAATATGTGCCAATGTCTCAACAATATGCCTCAAGTATGCACCATAACCATCAAGATGATATACCAAGTATATATGTCAATATCACAAAGATGTGCCTCTAACAAAGAACCATAAAATCCATGAACTAAGTACCAAGGATATGTCTCAAGCATGAATCAATAACACCAAGATATGAACCTCAACCAAGGGCCTCCAAAACATGCCTTAAGCATGTGTCATACCATCCATGATACAAGTCTCAAACAAGCACATAAAAGACATACCTTTACTCATGAAGAGGACCTGTGAACACAATCTTAGATCAACAAACCAACATGGTTCATATAATCTTCAGTAAACAAGAGATACCATCTTCTTCAAGCCCTTTTCCACATATCCACGACATGTACATTGTCAACCCACGAATGTCCACGCTTTGTTCCACTACGACTCGAAGATGTCCACACCTTTATCCACTACGACCCACGAATAACCTCATAAGCTAGTTTGCTTTCCCTTCGCTACCTCAAACTTCACTACCTCATACTTCGCTTCCTTAGATATGTTATGATTTTTTTTTTACCTAAAGATCACTTGAAAGATAGATAAACATTGAACTTGTGTGTATATGTGAGAGACCTCTTGTGGTGTATTTATACTTCTTCAAAGTAACTTCATTCCTTACTTTAGGGGTTTCTTGTTACAACCGCTTTATCCTTTAGTTATTGACTTGTAATCGTTTAAGGCTTCTTACCCAGTCTTCAGGGATTCCAACTTCATGCAGTCATAACTCCTCAACCATGAGGAACCACGTGGTGTACCACCTATCGTTGAAAACATCATGATGAGGACTATCAATCTATGAGGGTTTTGTATGTAGTTGAAGTGTTCTTCAACCTCATTTTCCTTAGTCAACTTCAGACTTCTAATCTATGAGTCAACTTTGAGCTCATTTGTCTTGTCAACCTGTGCTTCAAATTTATATTGTAGAATATGCACTTCAAATTGAAGGTCTTCTTTAGAATTTTCATGTTCTTTAATTTCCATCACTAGAGCTTCATTTTCTTCCTAATGTTTTGCCACTTCTTGTGTAAATTCATCAACTTTAGTGGCTAAACATCGTTTTTCTTCTCATAAATGATTTATGTGAGAGTCTATTTATTTTTTAAGTTCTTCTAGTTTCCGATGGTTCACATATTTCCGATGGTATTTGCATGATTTTTCTCAAACAGTTCACACAATATTCTTTTCAAGTTAATTTTTCTCTGAAACTTAGAAATCATTTTTTGATCACTTTGTTGGATGTCAGTGATCTCACACACAAATCATTTATTGCTTCCATCTCTTCCACACACACACACACATAGGTAACACTTGACTTAGTAATTATTCCCTTTTATAATGATCAATATGGTCTCCCTTTTACTTGTAACTAACTTTTGCTTAACACTATAAATTCTCTTTTGACTTTTCTAGTATACATGTATTTCTTACACGGAAATATTAGTGGTTAACTTTAGTATATTTGAATGTGTGCATACACTTGATTTTCTTCTAAGTACGCATAAAGTCTAAGAAGGCGGCCCAACTTCAATAGAATTCTAATGACATCTTTCAATAATTTTCGAGACTTGTAATGGTGGCTATGGTTCTATTGACCAACCTCACTATAACTGCTGCTCCACATTAATTCCTCTAACTCTAATTATTCTTAAAAGGTGGAAAAAATTTATCCTTTATGGTAGTTTATTTTCTAAGATTTTCATTTTCAAGAAATATTTCCCAATGACTTCTCTCAAATAACAATTTCTTAGATTTCTTTCTTAGACCCAAAATTTCCTTATGGACTTTGATTTAAAATCAAGGCAATTATCTTCCAAATTTCTTATGAGTTTGTTGGTGCATATTCCCACACTGATAACGTTTTTACTACTTTTTCTTTAATAATATAATTCTTAATGGCAATGTCCACAACTAAATTGCCACAAAGTATTTCTAAATGGAAATGTTAGCGGTTGTATTTCATAGTTTTATTGGATAACTGGTGACAAAGGCATCTCAATTTAATAATTCCAATGGAGGTGACTCTAGGAATATAGAGTAGTGTGATTTTTAGGCATAATTTGTTTTCCTCCTTAGCGATATGTCTCATATGTTGCTATAAACAATTGAGGGTGAAACCCGATTCTTTAGTAAGACAATGATAGAAAGGAAACCCTTGATCTCAAGGACCGAGTTGCACATGATTGGATCGAGGCTTTATTTCATAGTTCACCATGACAACTTTCCCTCAATCTTAATATTTTGGCAATGATTTGGCTTCTAGTCTACATTGTGAATGAATTTCAACTACACAATAGGATGATTGTTACACTCAGTTCCACAATGCAACTATTACACTTATTTATGTTGCACCACTTTGACTTCACCACCCAAATTTGACGAATATTGACAGTGTGTGTGGGTAGTGAAAATATGGAAATGATCATCTTAATAATTTGGCCCTATCAACAAGAGATGCATTTACTCCCACAACTTTCCAACCATGGTCACGGTTAATAGGGAATAACACTAGGGTCTAGTTTATTGCTAATAAATAATATACATTTATTATATCCCCTCAATGGTATTGATACAACTTTGTTAGAGATTCCTAGGTACAATTGTCACTTTTGCATGATTTTTCAGTGTTCAATGAAAAGTTACCATGGCATTTATCCTTAATATAGGACCACAAACCTTACTTCGTCAATTCATTGAGCCATAGGCTCTTTTTTTCCCCAAATACTTTGGTAATGAATTTAGGCCACAAACTCGTTCTCTCGCAAGAAAAAATAAATCTGGGCACAAGCCAATTTTTTTCCAAATAACTTCTTTGAAGAGTAGGCTACTAACCCAAAACAATTTCCATACTAGAAAAATCACTTTCCCACAAACTAGTAGAAAACCACAAAGTGAATATGATGGTTACTTCATTTGAGCATCAATTATAATAAAGACGAGTCCATATATTCCACAAGGGATACATAATAATTATTGATTATTAACTGATATATGCATTGAAATACAATTGACGTGTATATAAATACACGTAGGGGGTGATAAGTCATGTCTTTGGGAAAAGAACATGACTTATCATTATTACAACATTAATGGCTACATTACATAATGATCGTCCTATAACTACTATTACATAGTAGCTATTTATTACATTATGACAATAGACCTAATATACCCTGGGCATATTACATAATGTAAACCATATGTAACTATTAAAGGGACAACTCATAAAGACACAATTGTATGTGAAGAGTCACTGCGAAGAGTCACCATGGGCATATAAATGGCATACACCCTCATTCATGTAATCATCAATTCATTATTTATAAATATTTTTATAAGATTCCAACATAGAATATTTTTATTATAAACTTTGCTTATAAAAACAATGCAATTATAATTTGTAAGCACTTTGTTTAAAAACATTTCTTTCACATCATCGTTTTCAATATTGATGCTAACTTTAGCCAAATGCTATATAAGTGCTTTCAAGGTGCTTACATGGTTGGAGATGGTTTCCCCATTAGCCATCTCTAAGCCAAAATTTGTTTATTCTAGGTTTTGACCCAAAGAATTGATTTAATTCGCCCCAAATTTCTCTAGAATTTTTAATAAATCTAAACGATGTTGTGTAATCAACATCCCTGATGTGATAATTGGTGTAGGTTTGTTTTCTATTTTATTCCATTCAACTAATTTCTCTAGATGGGAGGGTCTTTTTCTCCACCCCATTGACAATGCTCCATCTGTCTAAATACGTTAAATCAGTTGTAATTTTATAATTCAAGTGAAAAAATATTTTCCATTAAGTCTCTCTAACAAAAGTTTCTCCATTTCCAAAATGACACCAACCAAAAAAAAAATTCTACCATTTCTGTTACAAAGAAACTTCATGGGAAAAAACTACCTTAAAAACATAATAAGTATGTTTAGATATGCCTATGTCTTTGTGTGTCTGAAAAACATGGCCTTGAAAGTTTGCATTTCTAGAAATGTTAATCAATGTATGACATGACATAAACACTACATCTTTACTTTTGTTAAATGCTTGTGTATTGCTTAGGACCTATTGCATCTTCTTTTGTTTTTGTGTCATACTACTTCACATGCATTTGGTAGGTGACTAAAAAACAAATCTACAACTTTCTCTCCAAATGCATCTAGTGGTTTTCAAATTTTATCATTCTAATATGTTTAGTGGATGTCAAACATTCTCATTGTAATGCATTTGGTGGGTGCCAATGCTTTCATTATCTCTCGTTTCATTGCATCTGCTTGCCTCTTCTGCGTCTTCTATGTGTGCCATTTCATATTGACTCTCTCATCTCACTTCTCATCGTCTCTCATTTCTTTTGTGTGCATCAATTGTTTCTGTTCTTTCATTGAGCTTTGATATTGGGTTCATTCTCCTCACAAACTCGACTTTCCCCTCATGGGCAGTTTTTCTTTCTGTTATCACATAATTTGTAGCTTGGGAAAATCCCAAACCAATCCACAGAAGTGTGACAACTATATGAGTACCTACCCACTGCCACCTTAGATAGACACTCCCCTTGATTTAGTGATGATGAAATCACAAGGGGGGAATCCCAATGACCCTATGGGATTGAGATGGAAAGTGAGATGATGTTGATGAACACCGCTATTGGTTGAGTTTGGATATTATGAAAGGCTTGAAGACAAGTCTTGTGAAATGACAAATGGTTTTTAAGTGTTGAATACCTGTAAAACAATGTTAGTCTTGCCCAGAACAAGACAAACGATAGATGTACAAGCCTTAAACCAAAGGGGATCAAGCAAGAACCCTTGCTGTCCCAAATTGCAGCCATATGAAAATATATAGATCAACAATAAAAGGTGTCAATAACTGCAAATTTAACCATCCAAAATCTAGTACACGATATCATAAATAAAACTAGCAATGACTAATCAAACTTTCAATGTTTAAAGCAAGACTTTGGTCGATTTAAGGGCTGCTTATTATGTGCTATCAACAAGTTATTATGACAACCAAGTATTTGTAGCAAAAAATTGCTACAACAACAAGATCTAGCCACAAAAATCAACAAGCAAGCCACCCAAATATTATCCAATAACTAGTAGAACAATTACCAAGGTTTACAAGTGAATTTCAGCGGTAGAATAGTGAGCAAAGATTGAAAGAAGATGTGTTTTCTACAGCCCCAATGGCTATAGAATTAATTTGTAACAACAAAGAGAACTACTTGGCTAAAGAAGACGTTCTTAGGGAACACAGATGCTTATAACATATAGAATACATTCCAACTCAGAAAATTGCAATATCTCAACAATTCACATATACCAATGCAAATTAGACTAGTGCCAAATAAATTGGGTTATGGAGTCTCTTGTGTAAATTAACCCTGCCCAGAACAAGACAAACGATAGATATACAAGCCTTAAACCAAAGGAGATCAAGCAAGAACCCTTGCTGTCCCAAATTGCAGGAGTATGGAAATATATAGATCAACAATAAAATATGTCAATAGATTCAAATTTTAACCATCCAAAATCTAGTACAAGATATCAAAAATAAAGCTAGCAATGACTAGTCAAACTTCAATGCTTAAAGCAAGACTTTGGTGGCTTTAAGGGTTGTTTATTATGTGTTGTCAATAAGTTATCATGAGAGCCAAGTGGTTGTAGCAAACAATTGCTACAACAACAAGATCTAGCCACATAAATCAACAAGTAAAGGTCCACCCAAAAATTAGCCAATAACAAGTAGAACAATTACCAAGGTTTACAAGTGAATTTCAATAGTAGAATAGTGAGCAAAGATTGAAAGAAGATGTGTTTTCTGCAGCCCTAATGGTTGCAACATTAATTTGTAACAACAAAGAGAACTACTTGGCTAAAGAAGACGCCCTTAGGGCACAATGATGCGTATAACATATAGAATCAATTCCAACTTATGCAATTGCAATATCTCAATAATTCACGTATACCAATGCAATGATTTTGTATCTCCAATGTAAATTAGACTAGTGCCAAATCAATTGGGTTATGAAGTCTTTTGTGTAAGAGCTAGTTGTGTTACTTCTCTTGGGGTGTAAGCCTTTTTACTCTCTAGAGCAAACAAAACTAACAAGGTAAATTTAGGAGGGTGTAAACTTTTTTAGTCCTTCTAGCAACATTTGCAAAGTAGCTTATTTAATGATACCAAAGTAGACTTGATGGAGGGTGTATGCCTTTATACTCCTCCAAGGGTTTAGACAAATTTAGCTTGAAACAAGAAGAAAAACACAATTAATGCAAAAATTCCTTACCAATTTCAAGAAAAAACATGAAGAAACCCTTTCTTATAAAGCATATTCCACTAAAATTATCAAGAACAAACCTCCAAGAGATAACACCTTAGCTCCCTTCACCAAAAGACAAGTACTAACATCCAAATAGTACAAGAGAGAGATATATGTGATTTACCCAAGTAGGGCGAAACTTTCAGCCAACAAGTATGTAAATATCAAGTGAGTTACGATCAAATGACAAAGGGGTGACCTCTATTTATATGAGGTCACCTAAAACCCTTTTGTCCACTTTTTGAAAAGTCAACATCAAATTAGAGAGGCGAACCTCTCTATTTGTCTTTTACAACTTAAAATTCAAAATTACAAAAAGAAAATCCATTTTTTGAGGTGATGTCATGCCATTAGAGGAAATTTGATTTAAAAATGCACCCGCCAACCCAAATACCAATTCCATGTCATACAATATTAGCCAATCAAAATGCTTTAAATTCAAAAGAGGTGCATGTCGAAAGTATTTTTTTATTATATAATTTGGAGATTGGTGGTATTTTTTAATACTATAATTTGTCTACCCTAAGCATGATCGCTACCAAGGCTACCCAAAATTGTCTTGGATATTGAAAGTGAAATTAATATGATAACCAATTTTCCAATAGTTGCAATAAATGAGAGATAGTGAATTGAGGTGGTATTAATTATTAACATTAATTATTATTTTTTTTAAATCACAATTTTTGATAATAATAATAACACTAATAATAATTCTACAAATATATATAATGATATATATAAAAATATATTATATTATTTTTTAAAATTTTGGAGTGTTTTCAATTTCTTTCACATTAGATTGCTTTGCACAACAATTCGTAGACAATCCTATAATATTCATTATGAAAGTGACATAATCTTTAGATTTTTAATTCAATATTATGCTTATGATAATGATGTAATTTCTATATTTTTCATTTTAAATTATGTCTTTATTATGAGTAATGAAATAGTAAATTTTTAATTTTAAAAATATTTAATATTTTTTTTTACTTTTAAAGACTCCATTACATTAATCCACGAGAATAATACTATGGGCTACCGTGGGACACAAAAACCATGGGCCCAAAACCCACTTGTTTACTTAAAATAGATTTGACTCTAAGTTTATCCTAACATATATATCATAACTTTCCTTCAATCACAATGCATGATAAGTTTTCTCACATTTCTAATATATATATATTCACTGGTGATTTTTAAAAGAATATATATTATTTATTCTACAATAGAATTTTGAGTATGTGTAATTTTATATATTATTAATTCATTGGTTTTTTTTTATCGACTGGAACAAGATTGGATACCCATTCAGTCAAGACAACTAGATAGATGAAGTTCGCATGAAGTAACTTCTTCACTTTTGCCTTTATAGCTGCTTCTTTCCGAGGATTAACCGGATATAGTTTCTCAAATAGACTTAACTCCATCATACATTTTTCTCTTATGTTCGACAATTCGAGGTTCAATACCATGCATTTCTTCGTAGGACCAACAAGAATAAACATTTTTAAATATATAAAATATTTCTTCTACAATATATTATTTTTTAATAATATTTAATACTTTTTTTTTTAACTTTACACCTTGAAAAATTGGTCCAACAAATTTTAAGATGGCACATTGTATTTAATTTTCTTTCCTTATTTTGGGGGAAAACACTACATCAAACTTTGTCTTCATAAATTGATATTAATATAAAACATATATTTAAGTTAGCTTTGATAAAAGTGAAATAACAATGCACAACTTCGATAAAAGTGAAATATTAAAACATATATTTAAAAATTGTCTACACAACATTATTTTATCATTTTCTTGATTTTCCCTTAAGAGGGCACTTTTGAGTTGAAATTTCCTCTAATGCCCTAAAGGGTGGCGTAGGGCCTCCAAGAGAGACGTTTTGGCCCAGGATGAAAATCGTTGGGTCTCCAAAAGCCATAAATCGTGCCACCAAGTGCTTTAGCATGTGCCAAGTGTCTCTTTCTCCATCGAACCAAGCCACATCGTCATCAACCATGAGAAACCCCATTAAAACCCTAAGACCATGTGACGTCTAGGGCATAATGTGTGACATTTTAGGCCTTCCAAGGCCAACGTTTGGGAACAAGGCGCTAGATAATAATCGTCTCATGGTGTCCAAGTGCCTTCAAAGGCAACATTCCTTTTTCCACGTGTCCAAAGAGAGGGGGCACATCATCCAACCTATGGGCTTCATGCCCCAATGAAGGTCCAAGAAACATTGTGCCTCCACGATAAAGCTTTCACCTGACAAGGACCTGCAAAGACAAACAAGTACACCCTCAAAGGATCCACAAGTCACAAGTATCATGCCAAGTAAGCCATATCTAATAAGATAACCACCCAAACAAGTGCATTGAGTCCCCCCTTTACAAAATAAACAAATTCTCAAAGACCCTATGCAATTTGCCAAATTAAGATATGGGAGGGGTGTCATAATGCCCTATTGGGTGAACCAATTCCTCAAGTAGGAGATGTTCCCAAGGAGAATCCTTTCTAGGTTATGTAGTGAATGTGAGGTGGATGGGGTTAGACTTCTAGGTATGGGGTTTCATGACATACAAGGGCTCGTATTGTCTCATTTATGGGTGCCTTTGTTGAGGGTTAGCCACATCATTTTCCTCTTTTTGTTTTTAAAGCATATTTTTCCAAGCCCTTTATTAGCCATTCATTTTGCATGTGTTTCCAAGTTGAAGACAGTAAGGAGCGCTAAAAGGAAATGCATAGCCAACATATGTTCTACCTTGGTTTGCATGTTTTTCCAAGTTGAAGACAACAAGGGGCACTAAAAGGAAATGCATAGCCCACATACGCTCTACCTTGGAAAACATCATTGATCAATGAGTTATTTATTTTATGGGTCCCTCATTTTTTTGAGAGGCATTTCATTGCTCTTGGGATCCCAGTGCGAGCTTTTATTGCATAATGTTTTTTCCAGGGCACATCTGAGCTTAGTCACCCCTTTATCCCATGAAATGAGGTACATGCCCTTCTTGGGTTAATACACCCAAAAACGTAAAAGATGGGGAAAGATAGGGGAAGAAGTAATGGAAGGTGGGAAGAATGAGTGGGAATGGTACGATGACCCTTCAAGGAGAGTCGTCGATAACAATCCTTTCCCTAAGGGTGGCCACTTGCTAGGATGACATGTCAACCACCAAGGTGAAATGAGGCAAAAGACATAATTTCCAAGAAAACGTTGTCAAAATCAAGAAATGATCCTTTGCAACATGTTCAAATGCTTCAAATATTAAAATGACACTTACCACGACACCAAACTTGTTACCTCATGAAGCAAGACATGTTGTCCTCTGGGGGCTAAGATGGGTGTGGTGGATGTTGCTGCCATTGATCAGATGGTGATGTGTAGTATGATAGAGGCCCCTTCCCGCTCATCTTCCTCTCGACACTCCATGTATGCAACCTGAGGGTCTCAAGACATCTCCTCCTTAGTTATCCCTAGGAAGGGGGGATAACATGTGGCTCCTACTCGGGGACATGTACTCACCATAGAGTGCATGAGATCCTCAACATCTCCTGGTAAGACCTGCGCCTACACACATTAAAACAAACAAAACGTTGGATATCGAGGGTGGCTCACCCACCCTTTGTCCATATGATACAAAATTTCAAAATTTCAACTAGTCTTACAAAAGAAAATTTCGCATTTTTTCAAAAATTTCTAAACTAACATGTAACATGATCAAGCAAATGTAATAAGCAACTATGCATAAATGCAAGTAAAGCAATATGTAAATAAAGTATGAATATGAAAATCTAAATAAATGCAACTAAGCTATCATGAGCAAACAAAAATGCAAATGCAAGAAAACAAATGACCTACCTACTTACCTGGGGCCCTGAAGGTCGGGTCTTGAAAATGTCAAGTGAAATCATACAACCAGTGCAACCACCTGCACACCATTTCATCAAGGTATCTCCCCGTGTGCTTAGTCATGTAGTATACCAAAGATAAATCAAACATAAAATAAGCATAAACATAAATAAGCATGTAATCAATCATAGAAAGCAACTCATGGAACTGGGTGGGAGGAAAACAATCCTGCCGGAAAGAAAGGCCACAAGCCTGATCAACCGATCTTTGAAGATGACTACCCTGTATAAACAACGACTCATCTTCATCCTCCTTTACACTGCTTTCTGAATATTGAGAGGAGATGAGAGGTTCCAAGAAGACCATAAAATTTCCTTGAGAAGGAGAGATGAGGTAAGGGACAACCTCGGGTCTGAATAAAGAATCCTCCCCAAAACCTAAAGCGTGCTGCTTCTTTATCCACAAATCCTTGCAAAAGGCCTCGAGATGAAAATACTTTCATTTTGTAGTGTGAGTCTCTAACTGCTCTGGGATGGCCACGACCTGGTGTCCATCAAAATATGAGCACAAAGGTGGTTGGGAATCTTCATAGAAAAAATCCAAATCCCCAAAAGGATATGAATCACAACTCCCAAGGGATGACTGAAATTCATCATGAGTATATTGTGACAAGTCATCTTCAAATGGATGGAATAAATCTGTGACCATGTCATCATCACGCTGCCAAGCATCTGAATCATATATGCACGAAGGTCGATCCTCCAAAGATGACAATTCAACCCTCTTCTCTTGAGAACTACCCTTAATGTCTTAAATGGGATTTCTATAAAAAATGGAGCAACCCATATTACCATCTATGTCTCCCAACCTATACGAAATCATCGATGTGTTGATCAACCATGTCGGAGAGGTCCTCCACGAAATCTTCTGCATCATTTGGACTAATCACTGCTTCATCTTTATGTGCAGGAGGAAAGCAATGCTAAACAACTTCGTCTTCGTCAAGCGAGAAAATGGATACCGATGTCTCATATGGATTCTCAGCATGTTGCACTTCATTAAAATTCTTATTTTTCTTCATGACATCTTTCTTCATGGACATGCCCCTCCAACGCCTCTTCATCAAAAGGGGATTAATCCTCAATGCAAAGTGCCTCACCTGATGGTTCCTGAGAGGATCAAAGAGGAAACTCTTGTTCTTCTCGTCATCACATGCTTCCTTTTTGGTGCGAAATGCTTTGTCAAGTTCTTGCACTTCCTTGGAGTTTTCCTCCTCTTCATGGCCCTGTTCTTTGACTTCTTGCTTCTTAATTGTTTTCTTGCAACTAACCACTCCAGGAACAAAATAGGGTAGAAAGACTTCGCAAGGGTGTCTTTTTTGAACTCTTGTTCCTTGAACGTGTTTCCATGATTTTCAAAAGAAACCGCCTTCAAATCCTCAATCAAACCTAAGGAAAACATTCTTTCCCGAAAGACATCCTCAAGGTCCTGAATGATATCTTCAAGTTGTTGGGATTTTGGTCCAAAATGCTTAAGAAATTCTCGGATGAAAATGGTTGTAGAGGTTCGACCCTTTGGGATGCAGGTATGCTTGATCAAATTTCTTTGCTTCTTATCCAAAGATAGCAAGAACAATTGCGTTTGAACATCATTCTAGGTTATCTCATACTAACTATTGTACTCAACAAACTTGACAACATGTGTAATGGTCGAACATGGGTTACCATCAAACTTTGGGATATCATCCCATCTTTTCAGTAGGTATTCATCATATACTTCCATGATTTGTCAGTGGAGTCGCTAGATGAGCTTTATGAAAGGCTCATCAAAAATGGAAAAGGGAACTTCCCTCGAATGGAGTTGCCAGGAAAGCTATGGGTAAATGATTTTAGATCAAAGCTTGCCAAAGTGTCGTTAGGGATCGAAAGATGATTCAAAATCCTTCCTGACAATGGTGCCAAAATGTTATCGCACACTCTGTAGCTTGGGTAAATCCTAACCCAATCCACGGAAGTGTGAAAACTACAAGAGTACCTACCCACTGTCACCTTAGATATACACTCCCCACATTTTAGTGATGATGAACTCACCACAAGGGGGGAATTTGGGTGACCCTAGGGGAATTGAGATGGAAAGTGAGATGATGATGAACACTCCTACAAGTAAAGTTTGGAGATGCTGAAAAGCTTGAGGATGAGTCTTGTGAAAGGACAAATGGTTTCCAAGTGTTGAATACCTATAAAACAATGTTAGCCCTGTTGGGTATATGTGTTATATTCTTTGCATGTGTGTGTGTGGGCGCGTCAGATACGACAACTGCGTCTGACGATCCCTACCACTAGTGCTCTGCCATGTGTGCTGGGCGCTTTCCTAGGGGGATCCCATGGGGGGGCGGGTATGCCCCCCCTGGTCACGCGCAGTGTTCGACAATGGGCGGTAGCCTGAGGCCGACGGGGTTCAGGGCAGTGCCCCCAATTGTTTTTTTTGGCGGTTTTTGCTATTTTTAGCGGATTTGTAAATTAATCTCAGATTAAGGGATTAGGGTTTTGGTATCTACGAAATACCTAAAAACATTGTATATATTGTATGATGAATGGTGAAATTCGATATAATGAATATAAGAAAGGTTTTCCCGATTGAGGGTTTCCAGTATAAAATCTCTATGTACTCTGTATATGCGCCATTGATTAATTTCTGTCTTGCTTAAGAATCTATATGCATTGCTTTACTTCGCAGGTTTAAAACTTACAAGCCCTATCCAGAACAAGACAAACGATAGATATACAAGCCTTAAACCAAAGGGGATCAAGCAAGAACTCTTGATGTCCCAAGTTGCAGTAGTATGGAAATATATAGATCAACAATAAAATGTGTCAATAGATGCAAATTTTAACCATCAAAAGTCTAGTACAAGATATCAAAAATAAAACTCGCAATGACTAGTCAAACTTCCAATGTTTAAAGCAAGACTTTGATGGCTTTAAGGGCTTATTTATTATGTGTTATCAACAAATTATTATGAGAGCCAAGTGGTTGTATCAAACAATTGCTATAGAAACAAAATCTAGCCACAAAAATCAACAAGTAAAGGTCCACCAAAAAATTAGCCAATAACTAGTAGAACAATTACCAAGGTATACAAGTGAATTTCAACGGTAGAATAGTGAACAAAGATTGAAAGAAGATGGGTTTTTTGCAGCCCTAATGGTTGTAGAATTAATTTATAACAACAAAGATAACTACTTGGCTAAAGAAGACACCCTTAGGGCACATGGATGCTTATAGCATATAAAATCAATTCCAACTTGGACAATTGCAATATCTCAACAATTCACGTATAACAATGCAATGATTTTATATCTCCAATGCAAATTAGACTAGTGCCAAATCAATTGGGTTATGAAGTCTCTTTTGTAAGAGCTAGTTGTGCTACTTCTCTAGGGCAGTAAGCCTTTTTACTCTCTAGAGTAAACAAAACTAGCAAGGTAAATCTAGGAGGGTGTAAGCCTTTTTAGTCCTTCTAGCAACCTTTGCAAAGTAGCTTATTTAATGATAACAAAGTAGACTTGAGGGAGGGTGTATGCCTTTATACTCCTCCAAGGGTTTAAACAAATTTAGCTTGAAACAAGAAGAAAAACACAATTAATGCAGAAATTCCTTACCAATTCAAAAAAAAACCATGAATAAACCCTTTCTTATCAAGCATATTCCACCAAAATTACCAAGAACAAGCATCCAAGAGATAATGCCTTAGCTTCCTTCACCAAAAGACAAATACTAGCATCCAAATAGCACAAGAGAGAGGGATATGTGTTTTTCCCAAGTACGACGAAACTATCAGCAAACAAGTATGTAATTCTCAAGTGAGTTATGATCAAATGACAAAGGGGTGACCTTTATTTATATGAGGTCACATAAAACCCTTTTGTCCACGTTTTGAAAATTCAACATCAAATTAGAGAGGCCAACCTCCCTATTTGTCTTTTTACAACTTAAAATTCAAAATTACAAAAGAAAATCCCTTTTTTGAGGTGACATCATGCCCTAAAGGGTGGCGTAGGGCCTCTAGGAGTGACGTTTTGGCCCAGGATGAAAATCGTTGGGCCTCCAAAGGCCATAAATCATGCCACCAAGTGCTCTAGCATATGCCAAGTGTCTCTTTCTCCATCGAACCAAGCCACATTGTCATCAACCATGAGAAACCCCATCAAAACCCTAAGCCCATGTGACGTCTAGGGCATAAGGTGTGACATTTTAGGCCTTCCAAGGCCAACGTTTGCGAGCAAGGGGCCAGAGAATAATCGTTTCATGGTGTCCAAGTCCCTCTAAAGGAAACATTCCTCTTCTCATGTGTCCAAGTAGAGGGAGCACATCATCCAACCTGTGGGCTTCATGCCCCAATGAAGGTCCAAGCAATTGTATGCCTCCACGATCAAGCTTTCACCTAGAAAGGACCTGGAAAGACAAACAAGTACACCCTCCAAGGGTCCACAAGTCACAAGTATCATGCCAAGTAAAGAAACCACCCATACATGTGCATCAAATCCCCCCTTTTCAAAATAAACAAATGCTCAAAAACCCTATGCAATTTTCCAAATTTAGATATGGGAGGGGTGTCATAATGCCCTATTGGGGGAACCAATTCCTCAAGTAGGGGATGTTCCCAAGGAGAATCATTTCTAGGTTATGTAGTGAATGTGAGGTGGATGGGGTTAGACTTCTAGATATGGCGTTTCATGACATACAAAGGCTTGTATTGTCTCATTTATGGGTGTCTTTGTTGAGGGATAGCCACATCATTTCCTTCTTTTTGTTTTTAAAGCATATTTTTCCAAGCCCTTTATGAGCCATTCATTTTGCATGTGTTTCTAAGTTGAAGACAGTAAGGGCCACTAAAAGGAAATGCATGGCCCCCATATGCTCTACCTTGGTTTGCATGCTTTTCTAAGTTGAAGACAATAAGGGGCACTAAAAGGAAATGCATAGCCCATATACACTCTACCTTGGAAAACATCATTGATCAAGTAGTTATTTATTTTATGGATCCCTCATTTTTTTGAGAGTTGTTTCATTGCTCTCGTGATCCTAGGGTGAGCTTTTATTGCATGATGTTTTTGCTAGGGCACATCCAAGCCTAGTGGCCCCTTCTTCCCATGAAATGAGGTACATGCCCTTCTTGGGTCAATAAGCCCGAAAATGTAAAAGATGGGGAAACAAAGGGGAATAAGTAATGGAAGGTGGAAAGTATGAGCAGGAATGGTACGATGACCCTTCAAAGAGAGCCCCCAGTAGCAACCCTTTCTCGAAGGGTGGCCACTTGCTAGGACAACATGTCAACCACCAAGGTGAAATGAGGCAAAAAACATAATTTACAAGCAAACGTTTTCAAAATCAAGAAATGATCCTTTGCAACATGTTCAAATGCTTCAAATATTAAAATGACACTTACCACAACACCAAACTTGTTACCTCATGAAGCAAGACCTGATGTCCTCTGTGGGCTAAGTTGGGTGTGGTGGATGCTGCTGCCATCAATTGGATGGTGATGTGTGGTATGATAGGGCCCCATGCTTGCTCATCTATCTCTCGGTACTCCATGTCTGCAACTTGAGGGCCTCTAGACATCATCTTCTTAGTTATCCCTAGGAATGAGGGATAACACTTTCAATTTAATTATTTTCCTTCAATACTTAAAAGTTTCAAAAAATATCTCTCATTTGCACTTTATAAAAAAAAAAATCATTATTTTACCTCGTAATTTCCCTCTGATATCCTTGTTAGTATTTTCACATTACATAATCATATCATAAGAGAGACAAGGGGTATGTAAATATTCTTTTAAAAAATAAGTCATTAATACAATTTAGGATAGCATTCTTTTATTTGTGAATAAAGTAGTCACATTACCTAATCGCCTTTCACTACCAACACTTATTACATTGACCTAATTGTTCACATAACATGCATGACCTATGTTACTTTAGGATTTCTAATACTTCTTTTTGTTTTTGATCAAATGCTTCTCTCTATTAAAACACTAAAAAATGGTACATGCTTTTTATACGGAAAAAAACCCATGAAAACAGGAAACACTGCTTAAAGTTGCAAGGAAAAAATACTTAGTTTCTCATACTTCGTCATGCAGGGCATAAAAAATAAAAAGTCATTTAGTTGCCATAACGCCCCAGACAAACAAACATAATAATAAAATAAACATGCCAAACTGGCCAGATTCCTAATACTTTATTGCGTGTTGCTTATTCTCACGGATCTTAGCGATGAATACATGTTAACTTTGTTACAAAACTATCAACATTCTCTCCGTTATCACAAATTGTCAAATGAGATGACCTAGTCATATGTTGGTATAAACAAACTGAGTGAAATAAAATTACAGATCCCATATTTAAGCTTTAACATGAAAATAATACGACTTATAAGTGGGAATCAAGATACTTCTTGATTGCCAAGACACATCTTCAAATCGGCAAGTCATACATGGTACATAATTTCATCATCAATGATAAATATTCAAAGAGATTGAAGTATATTAGAACTTTCTATGCATAACGAAAGGATCTGAAAAATTTCAGTCATGAGAGAGCATGGTCATTGATTAGCTTTTGGCAAGGCATCTAAACTCGTTGACATTTCCAATGAAACAATATCAATATCCACTTCAACGTCGTTCCCACCAGTCTGATCGTCCTGCACAACCCACCCACATGTTCCCCATGTCTCCGCTTGCATGCTTACACCATAATACTCTAGATGATCTGTGATGCTGTTACCAGATATTGATCTGCAAGAAGCACCTATGAATTAGTTGAAGAACCTGCAGATAATTCTCGTGCATTCATGGGAACTAAAACTTAAAAGCTTGCTATCATAAACTATAGATTCCAACTATCTAGATTTTGTTTTTCCTCCGCTGAAGATGCGACAAATAGGCAGATTCTGGAACTGCAAAAATATACTCAACAAGAAGGCCAACAAGTAGATATGGAGAACAGTACAACTAGCTAACAGACCAACTTTGACTGACAACAACACATAAAAAGGGCTGTCTGATTTCAAAATAAATGATCTGCATCAATGTCAGCTGCTCAAAACAACTAACTGAGATACATCAGGAAGGACTGAACAGAACTTCTGCAATCTCACAGTTCTTATCAATACCACCAGACTCGGAATCGGAAAAAACTCCACTAGAAAAATTGCCAAGAGTTTCTCGGATTGAGAAAAAATGGGAAAAACTCGACAAGTACCAAAAACATTGTACACATATTTTGACACATGCCCAAAAAGGTTAAAATGAGCAAGTCTAACTCGGTCAAATTGAGTTTGATTCAGAATTAATGACGAATCGAAGTTAGACTCAAGATTAATCGCACATCAAACTTGCATTGACCGAGTCCAATTCGGTCAAATGAGTTTGACTCTAGAAACCGGGAAAAATAATTTAGGGTCCTATCAGAGTCAAACTCGGCTAATCGCATGTTTGACTTGCGATGCGATCCTAGTAACTATGCTTCTTATTGCCTTCAAGACGTAAATCAAGTAGTCGAGCACCTCAGATCAGACAAATAGAAATCTACTTAGACACTTCATGTAATTGATTTCTCTGGAAAAGAACAGCTCCCATGTCGCATTCACTCATAGTATACGTAACTGTCTATATAGCTTAACATAATGAGACTGACATACTGTAAGGCAGTTGTTTCTGTAAATTAACTAAAGAGAGGAAAAATGTGGAACTCAATAAACTTGCAGTAAACTGAAACAGAAGAAATGCCGATTTAAACAACCCGCAACTCCTAAATGTAGGTCCCTTCGCGATTCTGCCCAAGACTACTCTCTACACCAGTCACTTACTTACCAATAGCTTACCTCCTGTATAATAAAATTCAGTGCCAACTATAGATGTACGATTTTCATACAGCATATGATAATATTTCTAGCATTTGAAAACCTGACTCAACAAATCAGAGGAAAAGGACACCAAATACTTCATGCAAAGTGAAGTACTGAGAGTGTCCACAGGGCTGTGGTCTAGAGGCAAGTTGAAGCACTTTTCGTAAGATGATTCATCCAAATCCTGGTGCGCAGACTCCAGTATAAAATAAAAAGACTGATAAGTGTGAAGTGTGAAGTGATAAAATTGTAAAGCAGCTCTGTTCATGGGTACTAAACCCAAATGTTTCTGTTTAAAAAAAGGTTGTGTACTGAGGGTACTAGGTAAAATTCAACAACTGTTTTCTAACGCTGACTTCTAGCTTATTAATCATGTTTGAGGTGATAATCCAAACTAGGTAATTGTGAATGTTAAATTGTTGAGATCATAAACAGATCACAATCACATCGTTGAAGTTCAACATCTAAAACTATGTCCAAGCCCAAGATACCCAATTGCCACTCATCAGCCATAATATCAAATTCCAGCAGACAAACATGGTGACTCCCCATTGATGAAAGATCTGTAGGTAGGGACATCAAGTGACAGACCTATCAGTTTCTAGGCAACATGCTATATTGAGGCCATTTTGGATCTGAGATTTAAGTCATTCCCTTCAGAGAAACAAGCTATAGATTCACTTTACTAATCTCAAGCTCCAAGATTTTGAGCAGAAAATTCTGAAAAAAAAATATAAACAGATATAATGGAGAACTTGGTCTTAGACAAATGAAAAAAGGGATACCTGCTGCATGTTGGGTCTTCTCCAGAGCCATCACAAATTCTTTCTACCTCATATACTAAACTGCCAAAATTGATATTGTGAATCCAGACCTGCAATTGGAAAAAATACTGTTAGAAATGGATGTCTTTCTCTTGTCCCTTCAAGTTCACATCATAGAACTATGTAATGTAAGTCAGTCTGCAACATTTTCTGTTTAATCTCTCATTACTACAGGATAAAAAAGGATAAAATATCAGGTCAAACACCTTCCCTCACAAACACAAGGGCTCTACACTTGCCAGGGTTTAAACCTGTGTGCTGTTTATATGACAGCACCATGCCCCAACCACTAAGCCACAGCTCGGTGGATATAAAATGCAGGAAGTGCATCAATACTTTTGGCTTTTAAATATATAGAAATTTAGAAAATGTGTTTCCATATAGGATTACTTTCTTTTTCCCTTTTGGAGGCATGGAGGTTTTCTAAATTATGTATCGATGTTGCTAATTTTTTGTAACAGAGTAGGATAATGGGTCAATCTTTTCACCCTTTTCCGCCCGGTGAAAATAATGGGAGGCCAAACCAATGATTTTTTATGGAAATCTGGCAAAATTTTTGTTTTGGTTTGATGAAATTGAACATATTAGATCCACAGATTGCATAATCTTTCTGAGTGCGGTAGGGATTTTTGACACTTGAATCCATATGTGCAATCAGAATCTGCAATTTCAGTAAATTTGGTGGTGAATTTCAGCAAAGAATGAATCGCCAGATTCCTGTAAGGACACATTAGAAAAGGGGAAAATTGTTGGCCTGATATCATTAGTCCATTTTGTAACATCCTTATTAATGCATGCTCACAGATGAAATGGAAAAAAACAAAATACACAGAACACAAGATCACACAAACATAAGTACACAAGTGTTTGTTTCATGTATTCTTTGATCAGCAGCGAGCACTACCAGTAGCAAAATGGGTTGTAAACGCATTGAATGGAAACACACCTTAGTAGATTCCAGTTTTCTGGTTTACAATTGCAATCAGAATGCTACTCATGTTGCATAAAAAATCCATTTTGGATCTGTGATATAGTTGGTGGAGTTGGTGCCTTTAAAATTCCTAGATTAGTGTCCTCACAACAACTTGGAAATCCTAGGTAATTAGTGTCTAAAGAACTACAATAGCACTTTGATAGCAAGATTCATTTTGGCCTGTTACCCTCTCAAGGGTAGAAACTTTTGGATACCCTTACAACGGTATTATGTACCTGCCTGCATGAGATATCATGTGTCTCTCATCAGATCCAGACTGAATCCTCATTCTCCAATCCAAATGATGCCTGGTGGATGAACCATGATGCTTACGCCAGAAGCTCAGATGGTCCAAGTCATTCCATAGACGCTCCATGTGTAATATTTGTTTAGATATGATGTTATAACCCCCTGGCATCTCATGAAGTTGTGGTCACCTTACGACGGTTGACTAGGATATCATAGCATACAAAGTTTTCTCACTTGCATAGTGTTACCATGGGAAACATATTTTTGGCTAGAGGTGTGCCCTCTTTTAAGATGACTCATACTACTAGGTCACAGGTGTTTAGACTAGATAGCGCAATCCATATCCCAATCACACTAAGCATTTTCCATCTCCCTAAGTATCCCCGTTTCCATCCACAATAAAAGAATAACTGCATCCCCCCATGTATGCCTACTCAAAGGTCAAAATCAAGAAAGCCTTAAATCAAATAAAGCCACAAAGGCTAAGAGGTGAACAGCAAAGTCAAAGAAAGAAAGTAAATACAAACTACTTCACTATGCCCGCCCCCTCCCCCCTCTTTTAAAAGTCCTAAGAGCAAAGTGCCTATCTAAAACAAAAAAGGACTTAGAAAAAAATCTAAGAAAACAAAGGGGAAGTGTGTGCAGACCGAAGTAGAAAAGGCTCCCTCTAGAAGGATAATATAAAAAAATTGCCTAGCTAAAATAAAGCTAGAAGACATAAAAAGAGCTAAAAAAGAGCATCACATGAGCATTCCCCTTTTCCCTTTCATTACTAATCTCACAAACTGCATATCCACCATATAAAAAACTTAGGAAATATGGGTTTTCCTTGGGAGTGGGCTTATTTAAAACTATTAACAATATTTCCCTAGGTAAAACTTACGCAAGTGTCAAAATTAAATTAAAATGCTATGTTTACTAGGAAATTGTCCCTTGAAGCTATGGATTAGTGATTTTCTAAGGGGTTAGACCCGTCATCCTAGGTAAATATTGCACATTGGAGTGTTATTGGAAACGTGGAGCACCCCGTTTCTATTTGAGCACATGTTTAATATCTCAACTTAAGTGGAAGGGAGAATTGCACCTTGGCACGTGATTTAATTCATTAATGGAGCAAGGTGTTGGGCTTATTTGACCATTTTGACCCTTTCTTAAAGAGAGTGCATCATAAAAAACATTATTTTGTGGTGATTGACCTTGTCAAGGAAAAGAAAAGAATTATTTTATTAGGATTTGACCACATCAATGGAGAAAATCATTATTCTATTGTAAGAGCACATTTAAATATTATTTTGCTCATGGTTCAAGGATTTTATGTTGATGTTTTTTGGTAGCAGCGGGAGGTATTCACCACCGCGACAACTTTTCTTAGAGATGAAGATGACAAGAAGTCAAAGGAAAACCATTGAACAGATCAAAGAAGCCTCAGAAGAAATTAGAAGATCCCAGAAGAGAAGTCGGCCCCACAAAAAAGTAATAAAGAATAAATATAACGCTCTAGAAGTAAAGTCGACCCCACAAGAAAAGACAAAGTGAAAATATATTTTCCAGAAGACAAGTTGGCCCTACTTGAAGAGACACTTGTGTTAGAATATGAATGGATGTGCTCGTTTTACCATCGACAATATCACTATTGTCACCCAACCATAGGCCGAAGCCACCCTCTGAGCACCTTAACTTTGACTCAGAATCATTACGGAAGCAAACCCTAGGCAAGATAGCCAAACAAAGGGTAGCGCACCTTTCCCCAAGGATAGCGCATCAAACAAGAGCTGATTAGATAGTCCAAACGTTAACCAAGAGATAGTCCAAGCCAAAGAGTAATCTGCTAGCTGTAGCAACTGCAACGGCAACTCTCCTCCAAACCTGCGCACAAACTAGGCAACTGCAGTGTGCACAAGTGTTGCTCTGCAATTCTAAGAATGCCTGCCAGAATGAAGACTGGCCTCCTGTATTTATACTAATTCTGGCTAACTGCCTGGGCCGACTTCTCATTCTAGGTATCTGTCTGTTTAGTATATATTATTTCTTCTGGCCGACATCTTCTCTTGGAGACTAATAACCTAATAAAAATTATCCTCTTGAGCCGACATGTCTTCTAGGGTTATTAGCCAAACTCATTAGGGTTTCTTCTTGCTTCCTGGAATATTCTATTCTCGTTAGGTTTATACGTGGAGGTAAATACCTCCCGCAGCTACCATAATATCAACACTCCCTCCTAACTAGGGAGGTATTACAGGTAATGGTCTTGAGCACAAACATACCATTCACCCGGTAGCATCAACATAGTTGTTAAGACTATCAATGTCATCAACTGCATCATCTCTCGAAACCATACTCCATCTGAGTAATCAGACATGATACTGGATAAGTCACTCACTCCATAGAGTGACACAAGAACCATTCTTCTAATTCAGACATATGTCCTAGAAGAATAAATGTCCTGGACCATTTTCCGTCTGGAAAATCTCTGTCCATTGATCATCCATCTAGCTAATAATCATTTCCAACACTGTTGATAGTCTTCAAGGCAATCGGAACAATATCATTCAATAGAACACAACTGTGTCTATCCATAGTAGTACACAACTACAATCCAGTGGTACACTGCCACACCAAGTAGCACATAGGTACTTGATCAGTGATGTATAGTCACAAACAGTGGAACACATCCACCACAATAGTATACATCTACCGTCTAGAGACATACAGTCTTCATAACAATTATCTGATATCAACCTACACAGAAACAATGTTATGATATAAACTGAATCATCTGGGCCATTCTTCCACTCACATCTGTGAGATCTTGGAAGAGCATCTGCCCTCAGAAGGTCAAACATCAATGATGAGCTGTCTGGACTATTCTTCTCAAGCAAGGAAGAATAGCTGTCCTGATTTCTGAGCCTGAACCATTCCCCACCCTGGGCCATTCTTCAGACACTAGACAAAGTGTAACCTGGAGAGAATGAGTCTGCCCTAAGGAATGTCTGTCCCTGATTGCTGAACCTGGACCATTCCTCACCCCGGGCCATTCCTCTGGCACTAAACAAAGTGCAACCTAAAGAGAATGAATCTGCCCTAAGGAATGGCTGTCCAGACCATTACCAAAGGAAATGATTGTCCTGCACCAACCTCCAAAACGGATCATTCCCCATGTTAACCACAATGGGAAATCGCTGTCCAACGAGGCGGGCCAGTCTTCTCGAGTAACCCTCAAGAAGAGAGACTGCCCTAGATCATTCCCCATGTTAACCACAATGGGAAATCGATGTCTATGGTACATCAACAATCCATCGAACCATTTTCATTACGAAAATGATCATTCGATCTGGACCATTTTCCGAACTGGAAAATGCCTGTCCGTCAGAAATCTCAAACCACTTTCTGAACTGGAAAGGAACTGCTCATCCTAGACCATTTTTGAACTTGAAAAATGACTGTCCATCAATCAATAACCCATCAGTGCTCCCTCCCAACCTGGGAGTCATCTCTTCCTTTTTCAATAAGGAAGTCGTCTCCACGAGCTTTAGCTTGAGTACGCAAACTCTTTCATCTTGGACAGAAGCTTTACCAAAATGTCTGCTTATCTGCTCATTTGTGGAGATATGTATTGGAGAACCACTTTCTCCTTTCTGGACTTCATCACGGATAATGTAATGCTTGATTTCAAATGTACTTCGGTTTGAAACACTGGTTTTCTCTGAAGGCTTCATGTAGCTCTGATCAATAAAGTATATCATTGTTGGATTCCTTTTTGGTTTCTGCTAGCTCACAACATCGTCGCAAGGGTCAAACTGGAACATATCCATGTGGTACTTCTTCTGTCATCATGAGATCTTTGTCATGGATTGGCAATCCATTATCCTAATCTTCCGAGTAATCATTCTGATACAATATCTCTGTTACAGAAAATCTTCACCACGCTTTTGCTATGCATTGGAAGTTCTCCACCAAGTTGTCTTCTTCCATCTGCATACAAGGGTCTCTTTCTGGTATGCCTCAAAGACTTGAGGTTGCTCTTCATACGCTCTTTATTCAATTTCTCTGGAGAACAGTGTTTGCATTCATCTGATGTAGAACTCCAACCCATGGATATTGCGGATGATATAATGACTCATGTAGAGGTATGTCTGGATTGCTGGAACAAGTAATCATCATAGTCTTCTCCCTCCATCTGGGAGAACCTCTAGTTCTGGATATTGCAATGTTTGCATTCATATACACTGTTCTTCATCACAACTTTCAGATCCTTTGCTTGATTTCTTTTAGTGAGTTCATATCAGGCTGGTAATCTTGTGATTCTCGATACAATGACTGGTTGTTCTGGCTTCTCTTTCTTTTTTGGAATCTTCATGTTCTTCCTCGTGTTTTTCTTTAGCTCTTGGGTCCATGGAGTTTCCTATAGATTCCATGCCCTAAAGATTCCACTTCTTCCTTTCATCATAAGATCACGGATGTGGATGGACAACCAGGGATACTTTAAGGCTTCTTTTCGAAGAAGATTTCTTCTAAGGTCGAACTGAACACGTACTGCCTTTTATGGCTGCTACCATGGATATATACTTTATCATCTTTAATGGATCATAGGATTAGCTCCCTCCTAATCCTTGCTTCATGTATGAGTGCATGTTTTTCTTTTGGAAATATATAATCGACTCCCTCCATCTAACA
>ML782867.1:748215-758954 GCA_009831015.1 Picea engelmannii | reverse complement strand
CTTCATCTGATCCTTTCTGAGATCAGGCTTACTCTCGATTTCTTCTGAGTCTACAAGGACTTCATCATCTCTTATGGGGTATACTTGGTGTTGAATACCAAGTCTAAATATGAAAAGTTGAGTCAGACTTCAAGTGAATTATGTTTCTTGTTAAGGTGGCTTCATTATCCTTTGAACAAGTCTACTGTGAGTTCTTGTTATAATGTTCGGTCATTTTTGGATCCTTCTGCTCCTTACAATCAATCTTCATATGAGATACTCTGGATCTCAAAAATAGCTTCTTCTTCATCTTCTTTGCTACATGGATGTATATCGTCATGTTCACGACTTGGGTAGTTTGTTTCATGTCTCATCTAATTTGTTTCCTTCTGTAACCTTCACTATAGCTTCCTCAGGGTTATCACCTGTGACCTGAACCAAGGTCAACAAAAGAACAAGAAAGAATAATACTCTTTTGATAATAGTAATAAAACAATAGCACGAATAATCATCATTGTGGCTCCTTTAGAGCTATCACTTGTGACCTGTCTGAAACAAAGATCAAAAGTAATACAATACGAAATGAGATCAACACTCTTCTAGTGTTGTGATCAAACATTCATCCATGGTAACCTGGAACCAACACAAGAAGTTTCTGCCAAAGGAGATGTTAGTTGTATGTGGTAAATGATTACATTAAGCATTTATCTCAATATGCTCGCATGCTACCAAGTATAATACTTTTCAAAGACTGCTACCTCAACTATAGTGTTTACTTGTAAAGGGGTAGTTATCAACTTGTCATGTGCAACTTTGAATCTTATCAACTTAATCAATCAAACCTGGAACCTGGAGTTTTGTCCTAAAGAATGAGTGTGTTGCTTTTCTTTCAAGTCTCCTTTACTCAAGATGACAAGTGCTTTCTTCAACCTGTCTTTTGTACTAAGACAATATGTTATCTTGACAGAAGACTGGGTTAGAGGATAAACTCTATGATCTCAACTTTAATCAATCTAATACTTTGACTTAAATTTTGACCAAAGGTTAGTATGATGGTCATAGCTTAAACATGCAACCTAGATCAAAATATTGTCATAACAAATAGATGCATATCAAAATAATCAAACCTGGGTTGCATTATTCCTCTGAATGTGTTGGATCTTGAGATCCTTCTGAATCTATGGCAAGAGATCCCTTCTCTTGCAAATACCCTTTAAAGCTTAACAGTTTAAACATATGTGAATGCATACCTCTAATAGTATTTGCAGGTAGTGGCATCATCTGGTAGCAACAATAATAATTACCAACTCTTAAAAACTTCAAGGGTGACTGCAACTGGTATTGCAGGTGATACTTCAACTGATACTACAACTTATTCTGAAACTGCAACTTAGGGTTTTATGAGGAAACCCTAATTTTTCAAACTTCAAATTTTGAAATTTTGATCCAGGGGCTAGATGCGATGAGCTGAGGCGAGTAAGCTGGTGCAATCAGATTTCTGAAAATCCAAAATTTACCGCTTCAAACTTGACCAACGAAATTCTGGACTGGTACTTCTGGTACTGGTTCCGGTTTCCTGGTTTTCTGGTTTTCTGGTACTAGTGAAAACTAGGGTTTCACTTTCTGAGAGTTTTGTCCACTAAAACAGTTTGTTGGAGGTGCCAAAGAGTTCCCTAGGCTAGGGTGCACTTTTCTAGATGGTTTTTAGGCTGAAATTCCTCTCCAACAAAAAGCCCTAATTTTCTTGTACGACAACAATGACGTTTTTGCTTATCCAGTGAAAGGTGTTTTCTTCAGCTTAGCTCTGATACCATGTCAAGTTTTGAGCTATTATTAGGTTTCTTTTCAATTTACTAGATAACAATAGCATAGGTAGGATCACTGAGAGAAACACAATCACAAGATACACAGCATTTATCCTGGGAAACCCTCATGGGAGAGAAAACCCAACAAAAACTTCCTTAATATAGATAGCCAATACAATGCAAAGATAATAAACCAAACACTAGAGAATATCCTCCACTGAGAAATGCACCTCTCTCTTCCTTCTTCTCCCAACTACAGCTACCAAACTTGCGCACTGAGTGAGCAAATGAGTGAGTGAACAAATGCGGTGTTGTCTTCCTTTATTTATACAAACTGTCAGGTGTTGGAAAGGTGTCTTTTCACTGGGCAGGGCCGACTTGTCTTCTTAGTGGTTAAAACCACTTTAATTAACCTGGGGGTTGACTTCTTAATTTGCACAATATATTTAGGGTTTGACCAATACACAAAAGGGGACTTGATCAATTACAATGCCTGACATGATCAATCCACAAAAGGGGATTGATCTAATGAATAATGACTCAATAATAAATAGAATACTCTTTACAGTTACAATATTTCAACACCACTTCGCTATTACAATAATTTACTGATAACAAATAACAAATAGCCCTAATTTCCATTGAAGTCGTGTGCTATTCAATGGAAGTTAAAGTAGGCATTGCTAGCTTAGTTTCTAATATCTTTTACTTGACTTTTGGCAACATATTTTGCAGCCATTTGCTAGTTTACTTTGCTGATATAAATCTGATATACTGCTGCAATTTAGGACAACTAGCTTTCCTTGCTTGTCCCCTTGGTTATTTGGCTTGTATCTCGATCAATCTTCTTGTCTCGGGCAGGTTTAACATTGTCTTGCAGGTACACAACAACTTGGAAACTACCCTTCACCAACAAGACTCTTTTCCAAGCCTCTTTCCACTTCCAAACTTAACCTATAGGGGTTTCATTGGTCATTCTACCACTTTCCATCTCAATTCCCCGGGATTCCCCCCTTGTGGTGACTCATCCTCACTAAAGCGAGGGGTTGATGATTACAACTGCGTGAGACATCCTCCAGGACACAGACCTGAGAGAGAGCCCCTGAGATGGGTGTGTGGTTCCTATCTGAGATAGAACTAGAACGTTGTGCTGCCCTCCTCCTTACAGAGAGTTGAGAAGAACTCCAGATGATTCTCATGTGTAACGCAGTGAGAAAGAAGATCTGTTGAGTTAGACGTGCCTGTGGCTGAGCACAAGTGAACGTGTGAAATCCCATGAGCTAGGTGTATCGTTCTAAGACAGAGATGAAACGATGTATTAGCCACCTCTGAGCAGAAAGTTGAGATGATGAACTCTAGATGACTCTCCTATGTAATGCAGTGAGAAAGAAGATTTGTTGAGTTGGACGTGTCTGTGGATGAGCACAGGTGAACATGATCCTAGTGGTTGAGCACTAGTGAGTGTGGTTCTCCTGTGAGACTCAGTGAGATAGAGAGACATCCCTATGGCTGAGCACAGATGGATGTGCCCTTAGTGGCTGAGCACTAGTGGGTGTATAAGATCCCTTGCTATATTGTTCAAGAGTCAGACTTACCTGTAACCCTAATTGTTATGTAAAGGGTACAGGTCATCCCCACCTTAATGTAAAAGATAATTAATATCGTAAATATTAATTATATTATAAGTTATTGAGGTCGGCCATGTTGTGACAATAGACACTTCTGTTGACAGGTTCAGTCTAATATAAATAAAGGTAAATTCCCCATTGAGGAATTATATCAAAAGTGTGAGTTTGGAAATTTCAGCAAACACTTTCTCTTGGGAAAAGTGTGCACCTCTCTTGGGCGCTAGGTTTCTAGGGTTTGTGAGCACCCTTTTGTGTGCTAGGTGTTTATGGTGGTGAAGATCTTTCTCTTGAAGAATATAGCAAAGGATTGGTTGGGTTTTCTTCCCTTGTTGAGAAGAGTTTCCCAGGATACTTCTTGTGTACTTGTGCATGGTGTTTCTTCTTGTGATCTTGGTTGCTGCAACAAATTGTCGATGGTTTAAGTAAAATGCTAAAATGGAATGAACTTCATGCTTAAGCCTAGTTTATTGAAAAATCAACATGGGATCAGAGCATTGGTCTTGAAGAACCCATTAACTAAGCATCTACCAGTCTCCCCTCTTTTCTGCAGAACTGTGCAGCCCTCCTAGGGTTTCCAGAAAATCCGTACGACCCTCCTTTCTGAGGTGTTCTAGCCCTTAATACTTGGACGTTGGGGCTAATTTTGACATAAGAGAGTACGACCTCCTTCAGCGCACCTCCAAAAGCTCTTAAAGTGAAATTCCAAGATTTTTTTATTTTTGGCCCTAGGGTTTCCAGGGTTCCGCAAATTACTGCAGATTTCTGGTTTTAAGGTTTTTGCAGCTCTTTGAAGAAGCCTTCAAGATTACCTGTGTTCTTCTGACTTTCAAGGCTTATTGTTAGGAGTCATAAGCCCAACAAAACCTAAGGTTGCTAACCTAGCCTAGCCATTAGGTTTTCTAGCCCAGTTGACAAGAGTTTGTGAAGAATCTAAAAATATGATGAACAAAACTATGATGGAAGATAAGCTTGATGGATCAAGCAACTTCAAGTTCTTGGAAGACAAGACTTCAGAGGAAGACTTATTGTGGGTGATACAAAAAAAAAAAAAGGTTTACCAGAGAAAACTATCAATGAATAGAAGGAAGATGACGTCAAGACAAGGAAGCCAATCATCTACTCAAGCCCTTACATTGAAGGGCCAGCTTCAAAATAACAAGATGACAAATCATATCAGCGTCCTCAGATATGCACTTGTATATATTATTTGTATCTTTGTCATGAGGGAAATTGCAAGAGGAAGGAACCTTTGTTGAAGTCATGGATCCAGAGGGATCTCAGTGCATTCAGAGGAACAACACACTGGAAGTGAAGACTCCAGGTTTGATTGTTTTAATTATCATGCATCTAACATACGTTTCTAAAGTTGCTACATTACAAATAGGTGTTGTAGCTGTGACAACAATCCTTAAATTGTTTTTATTTTAGAGATGTACTCATTATTCTCCTTCAGGAGATATTCTTGTTTTGTTTCCTTTTGTTCGTTCTCTTGTTTCATCCAGGTTAACAACAAAGGACGATGGTTATACTTCAAAGGGAGTCAAAACTAATTGAGAAGGAGGAAGAACATAACCATCATTAAGGCAATCAATGCAATAATACTTGATCAGAATCTTTCTATGATTTTGTGGGCAGAAGCATGCATGACACAATATATGAGTCCTCACCAGATTTTGAAGAACATAACTCCCGAAGAAGCCTTCACCGGAGTGAAGCCCAAGATTGAACACTTCAGGATATTTGGGTGCCCAGTGTATTTTTCATGTACCCAAAGAAAAAAGGTCCAAGCTAGACCCTTCAGAGAGAAAGGATACATTTATAGGATAACAGTGAATCTTCGAAGACATATCAGATCTACATCCCTAGTCAGAGACAGATTGAGACTAGCAGAGATGTTGTTTTTGAAGAAGAGATAACCCTTCAAAGATCCATAGAATCTCAGATGGAGATTGACAGTGAGACAATACCTTCTCCCCCTTCAGCAATTCAAGAGGGAGACAGACATTATTCCAGTTGATATCCCCAGAGATATTGCAATAGGACAGAAATGGCCTGCCTAGGCTCAACAAACTCTGCAGGAGGCAGAGGATTACACAAGCCCCTCAAGGGACATCCCGAGAAAGCAAAAGAGATTTTCGAGCTACCCTTTAGCCATGAGCCACTTCATTGATTTTGAGGCTCCCTATCTTGGAGAAGCAACAGGAGAACAGGTATGACAAGATGACATAACAGAAGAATACCAATACATCTTAAAGAATGATGTATGAGATATTGTTCCAAGACCAGAAGGGAAGTCTATGGTGACTTCCAAGTGGATCTACAAGATCAAGCATGCAGCCAATGGAAGTGTCGAGAAATACAAAACGAGATCTCTAACCAGAAGATTCCCACAAACAGAGGGAGTTGTCTATGATGAGACAATCGATCCAATAAAACCCACTATACTTCCATCCGTACTATCATCCATGAGTTGAAGACTACATCAAATGGATGGATTCTTGATGAGTTTGGGCTTCAGCAAGGATGTTGTTGATCCAAACCTATATTATTACATTGTTGGTGACGAGAGCCTGATTTTGATGATTTATTCAGGAAGCCATGTTGTTGGAGACAAGCAGACTTTGACTTTTGATTTCGAGCTAAAGGATCTGAGTATGATGCACTACTTCTTGGGACAAGAAGTATGACAGAGGACTGATGAGGGTTTTCCTAAAGTCAAAGAAAATATATAGTGGGGATATTAAAGAAGGTCAGTATGGCTAAATGCAAATCCATGCCTACACCAATGATGATGGATTTGAAGAAAATAAATGATGACGATTCAGACGAGATTGATCCACAGCTGATTGGATCATTGATGTTTCTGGTTAACACCAGACCTGATTGACGCTATGCAGTGAATATACTGTCAATTCATGAGTCAGCCGAGACAGACTCACTGGATAGCAGTAAAGCATGTATTGAGACACATATGAGGCACAGTTGGATATGGACTGAGATATGCCTCCAGTGTGGACTTTAGTTTGCAAGGATATGCCGATACAGATTGGGTAGAAAGCACAATGGACCAGAAGAGCACATCCGGTTGTTATTTTACCTTGGAGTTTTCCATGGTTTCCTGATGCAGCAGGAAGCAAAGCTCTGTGGCCTTGAGTACCACAAAAGCAGAGTATATAGCAATGAGTGTGCGAAGCAGTGTGGCTTCATAAGCTTCTGACAGATTTACTTGATCATGAGATGGATTCTATGATTATAACAAACGTTGTGTGAAGCTCTTTGAGAACCCTGTGTTTCATGATAAATCAAAACACGTTGAGATAAAATATCATTTTCAGAGACATGATGCAGAGGAAAGCAGTACACGTGCAGTACCTTCCTACACATGAGCAGATTGCGGACATCTTCACCAAACTGGCTTGGTGAAGAATACCTCTCTAGTTGAGAGGATGTGTTGATGACTATAGCCAAGACAAAGTTCGAGTACTTCCGTGCGAGACTCGGCCTGATGAAGAATGCCTCCCTAGCTGAGAGGGAGTGTTGATGATTACAACTGCGTGAGACATCCTCCAGGACACAGACCTGAGAGAGAGCCCCTGAGATAGGTGTGTGGTTCCTATCTGAGATAGAACTGGAATGTTGTGTTGGCCTCCTCCTTACAGAGAGTTGAGAAAAACTCCAGATGATTCTCATGTGTAACGCAATGAGAAAGAAGATCTGTTGAGTTAGACATGCCTATGGATGAGCACAGGTGAACATGCGAAATCCCATGAGTTGGGTGCATCGTTCTAAGACATAGATGAAACGATGTATTAGCCTCCTCTAAGCAGAGAGTTGAGATGATGAACTCCAGATGACTCTCCTATGTAATGCAGTGAGAAAGAAGATCTACTGAGTTGGAGGTGCCTGTGGACGAGCACAAGTGAGCGTGATCCTAGTGGCTAAGCACTAGTGAGTGTGGTTCTCCTGTGAGACGCAGTGAGATAGAGAGACATCCCTGTGGCTGAGCACTAGTGGGTGTATAAGATCCCTTGCTATATTGTTCAAGAGCCAGACTTACCTGTAACCCTAATTGTTATGTAAAGGGTACAGGTCGGCCCCACCTTAATGTAAAAGATAATTAATATGGTAATTATTAATTATATTATAAGTTATTGAGGTCAGCCCTGTTGTGCCAATAGACACTTTTATTGACAAGTTCAGTCTAATATAAATAAAAGTAAATTCCCCATTGAGGAATTATATCAAAAGTGTGAGTTTGGAAATTTCAGCAAACACTTGCTCTTGGGAAAAGTGCGCACCTCTCTTGGGTGCTAGGTTTCTAGGGTTTGTGAGCACCCTTTTGTGTGCTAGGTGTTTATGGTGGTGGAGGTCTTTCTCTTGAAGAATATAGCAAAGGATTGGTTGGGCTTTCTTCCCTTGTTGAGAAGGGTTTCCCAGGATACTTCTTGTGTACTTGTGCATGGTGTTTCTTCTTGTGATCTTGGTTGCTGCAACAAATTGTCTATGGTTTATGTAAAATGCTAAAATTGAATGAACTTCATGCTTATGCCTAGCTTATTGAAAAATCAACATAAAATACATGATTAACTCTCTCCATTGCCTATGTTTAATTATCTGATGACTAGTTAAATGGTAACAACAAAAAGTGGTTAAATTTGTTCAATACCGATTCACCCCCCTCTCAGTATTGGTGTATATTCTAACACCCAGAATATTTCCTAACAGACTGTATTTAGTCTCGAGAAATGCTTAAAACAGAAAACAACATCATTGCAATTCAAAATTCAAAATGAATTATAGACTTGGTTTTATATAAAAGAAAATGGCATGTCCAATTTAAAAGATCAGCCCAAATGTAAAGTAATTGCCTACTGAAATTGTGTGCATATTTCAGGCTGAGACAATGTATTTGTTTGTATAGAAAATAAATTTAATTTCAAACAAATAGCAGGACATGAACACACTGAAATCCAAAAGAAGGAAGTGTGTAATATGTAATACACCTGAAGGCAATGTTCTACATCCACTATGAGCTCTATCATCTGGAAGTTCTGTTACAACATAAATTCAACAAAATCAGTCCCCATGAACAAAAAGTTTGCTGGCAACAATATCAATGCTGTTAATAGAAAAATAATATCTAGACACTCGATGCTGAACAATTGAGAAAATTTTAGACAAGTACAGTTGGCGTATTGGGCATGCCTTTGTCAAACCACTGCATCTCGAACAAGTCCAAGAGATAAGAGCATTCAGGTCACTCATATACACCTGAAATATATACCACAATAAGAGAGTTTCAAATGCAATAACAAAAAAACTGCCATCTGAGCTAACATGATAAGAGTGTAAACATGGCAAGTTGCCTCCTTTCACAAATCTAAGGTCAACGTAATTTCCATTGCAACTTTAAATAATTATCATGTAATTTCCATTGCAACTTTAAAAAATTATCTTAGGTTGACGTATCACCAATAATAATTTTATCCAACTAAACAGATAAATGTTACTGCAGGACTTGAAAAGTCAAATCATACAGTTGGGAACAATATTCACATAAGCAAGGAGAAAATTATGAGCACTTTGGTGTTGGTGTTATCATTTTATCTGCACGTCATATGACATAATATATTTAGTGACAACATTAGTATTTCTTTTTGAATGTAACGTTAGTATTTCTCTTTCCATGTATCTTAGTAACACTTTAGGATTGCAATATAGCCTGAGAAAAGTCCTTTCTCTATTTATAGCACTACACTTTCTTCTCGTGTACATCCATTCAGAGATATATCGAGAAAAGCACTCTTTGTATTCTTGAGAGGTTCATTATCTTTGGTTTTCACTATAGAACTACACTTGAGTCTTATCATCTTGCTCCAACTCTACACATATCATCCTCAGAACAACTGTCTAAAGTGTCATTTGCACTTTTTGATCAAAATGAACTTATTTAAAGTTCATCTTGAATGGTTAGACATCAATAGTGTATGGATACATCATCAGATATTCAGCATTGATGGTTTGTGCGTACATTACAGGATGAACTTATCATCAAAGGTTTATCATTTGTCACCAATGGTTCATGACTCATGAGTGCTTTAATCAGACTTAGCACATGGCCACAGATTTTCATTACTCAAAGTTAAAGATTGGACAGGTTTTTAGATAGAACAGATTTCTTGCACGTGATATTCAAAGTATCTATATTCCAACAGCAAGTTACACACATACCTATACATAGCTTGATTGAGGCTCTGATACCACTGTAATATCCCGACTAATTTTTTTTATTATTTTCACTCAGTTTAACAGTGTAGATATTTCGTCATACAATTTGCACACAAGTAATTCCATCAAACAGTTTATGTGTATTTCTACTCTCTGCTGTGATTTACAATATAACACCCATATTGAGATCCAAAGATATTTATTGCATTAAGTGTTTGAGACAGCAGAAGTACATTAAAGATCTCAGCAAATAGTATAACAGCAATTAAAGAGGCACCTGATATGTGTTTCTTGTAGGTTGCCTAGAAAATATGGTGAGGAATATGGCCTGTAGATGACAGCAGACTGTGTCAAATCTTTCCTACAGCAGCAACTCGTCCCCAACAGCAATGGCAGCAACCACATATGAGGGTGACCTCCTCCACAAGGAATTTGACCCCTATCTCAATCAACTCAGCCTCTACTACAGAAAAATCGGCCTCTACTTCAGAAAACTCGGCCAACACTTTGATCTCAGCTTCAAGGATAGAAACTTCAGCTCTAAACTGTTAATGTTTATGCCATTATTATAGTTCTTTGCATTTCAATAGATAAGAGCATCATAAGAACAAGATCACTGAGAAATACAAATTCACAAGAGACACAGCATTTATCCTGGGAAACACTCTAGGGGAAGAAAACCCAGCAAAAACTTCCTTATCATAAATAGCTTATACAATGTTCAAGAGATAACTCAAACCAATACAAATAGTCCTCCCCAAGAGATGCGCCACTCTTCTTCTCCTCTCTCCAACTGGTAATTGCAGCTTGCCTCATAAGAGAATGAGCAAGTGAGTTTTTTTTTTTAGAAGTGAGGCGCTAGCCTCCTATATATACAAAACTGGCACGTGTGAAAGGTCACCACTGGCAGGGCCGACCTATCACTCTGGGTGGGTAAACCCACCTTTAATTAATTATGGGTCTTCAATAGTAACTGTTGGGGCCGACTTCTTGTTCTACCCTTTATAATTGTCCGATGACCAATCCACAAAAGGGGATTTGGTCCTTATACAATTACCGACATGATTAATCCACAATGGGGATTAATCCAATAACAATA
>ML782867.1:724047-740273 GCA_009831015.1 Picea engelmannii | reverse complement strand
TCTAACCATCATTTCAACATTTCACATCATCTAACTCATTATTACAATTTTTACATTTGCCATGTTTAGACTTTAGCAATTAAAATTGTTGTTATAGACTGACTGACACTCTAGGTGGACTAACCCATGGCTAAAGTTGTCCGGCCGAGCTGAAACTTGGTCCAAGGATGTAAGAGGTGCTATTCCATTTCTTTTGAGCACAAATACCCCTATCAAAAGTCCAAGGATCCAGTTTTTACAATATTTGCTCAAAAATAATTAATTAATTAAATAATTAAACCTCCAAACTTAGGGAAATTTAATTAAAAATTAATTAATTAAAAAAAACTAACCTAGACTAGACGGAATTCCACGAAACTTTCTATGATGTCTTGCATGGTCATTTACAATGAATTCCCTATATAGTTACCAAAACATAAGCCCACTGCAACGTCGTTCACCACTTTGGAGGACATATGTAAAGTGCGAGGGAAAAACTCAAGGGAAATCATTAAGGCTGGAAGGCCCAATGATAACCTGAGGATAAAAAACCCTCGGTGAAAGGAACTCTCCCAGTGAACCGATGCCAAGGTAACTGACCTAGACATGACTCATGAAGACCTATTACATTATTAACCCACGCAGGGGTGCGGAAATTCAAAATACAAAAATAAGTGTTGGGCCAAACACAGCCCTTTCTAACCAAGAATCTTCAATAATACTGCATCTGATGATACATCTCTTCATGGCACATGAGTTGATCACCGGTTTTAAATGGGCAGTGAACACTTCCGATTTCGATGAGCCATTACACTAAGAGGTTTCTCCAAGTAATATGCCCATTATGACCTTCTTAGTGAATTTAATTAAGATATGACCCATAATAACTCAAAATTACGGAAATCGTTGGAATGCAACAGAACCAAAGCCCAGTTGTGCAGAATGGATCCTGATGATGAACGATGCAAGTCGGGCCCAAATAAACCCCTCAATATCTCCCGAACTCTCTGTCACCCCTATTTGGCTACTCGGGTAGGCATAACACTCTGAAATGTTGTATTGTTATAATGTCCCAAAATGGGGACATTACAATCCTCCCTACCGGAATATTGCTTGTCCTCAAAAAATAACTGAATCCAACTACATATGATACCGAGGTCCCATATCCACCTGTGTGACACAAGGTAGACTCCCCTCAAGATGTGGTCTCTCCAAGTGCTCACCACGCCTGACACCCACATGCTCCTAATGAGTAGAATGATCAATGTCCAAAGAATCTCAGTCGACCCCCCGAGCAACCACTCTACTCGAAACTCAACTCCATCAAACGCTGAACTACCAAGCACTCCAATCCCTGGATCCCATATCAAGATGTGAACTGCAATGCCCTGTGAAGTATAGTTCTGTAACATATCAACACCATGAGTCTCCTGCAAATAACAAACAGCCTCAACCCGAAATGAGTTTGTCCTCCAAGACCGTACCAACCCCAACACGACCTCCACCAACTGAACATGTTGCTGCCACGGTGAGGTACTACAAGACCTCAACGAATCACCAACAAGTGACGTGCTCCCCCCAATACTGAAGCTCACTGGAAATTCAAAGTGACTTCCCCCTACAAAGATCCACTCATCTCCATCAGTCAATGAAATGCCCAGCCCTATAATCCCAGGGTCCCATGCTAGCGTCTGAGAGGGACCATCACACGGACGCTGCACTACTGTGATCATGACTGTCCGCTCAAAATATACATACTGGATCCCCCACTCCTGGATCCTCACGGTGAAATACCTGTGAAAAATGGGCCTGCTATCAAGAAGCTGAACCTGTAAAGGTATCTCTGTGGAATCATCATCTACCCAGCCACCTCCATACTTGATCATGAGTATCAATAGGGAGAACCTGTCTCGCCACATAGAACAAGTCCCTGCAAGCCCTCTCAAAACCATCCAAGAGTGAAGTATGTTACTCTCTAGTGCAACCTGGGCCATCATAAGATGAAACAACCCACTAACCAAATGGGCTCCTGGATCCCATGGCAAAATTGGAAGTTCATCACTTCCAATCCTCACTAACTGCTCATGTGTCATACTGATAATTGTCGAAAGCGCTCCCTCCTCATCCCAATGAGAATCTGAATCTGTGTCACCCTCTGAGATATCTTCTATCCCACGGCCTAAAATGCTCACCATCACACCCAAGGTCTCAATTGTCTATCTCTGATGATCCACCCCTATCCTGTTGTATGCACAAAAGACACTCATGTCAAGTGGTCTCGGCTTACCAACTCTCCATGTCCCCTGCCACTGTTTATCTCCCCCTATTTTGTTGTCAATGATGAAAGTATCGGGAAAAGTTAACAGAAACATCTCTAACCGACTGTAGGACTGGAAAGTATCATATGCTTTGGTCAATCCCCAGGATTGGACCAAAAACTCATTTACTAGCACCCATGGTGAATAATCGTCTAAACTCCGACTATCGGATACAACAATAGATAACTCCACAAACTATTGGTCAATCACTCTCCCTCCATCATCACTCAGATAGTTGTTGCTATTGTGAAGGTGATCTCCTAGAACCATGTGCTGCTGCAAGAGGGAGGAATCTCCATGCTCCACTAAGTGTGTCTCCTCCTTACATCCAATGCGTCCCCATGAATCCCACTGTAAATCTCTGTATGTCTCTGTCAACTACCACTCATCACTGTATGCCCCTGCATACTCATGTGATCTCCTGTATACACCTGCAACATCATGGATCGTGGGTGTACTATGGGGTCATCCTCTACATGAAGGTCAACCAATCCTGGAACACAAATGTAAGTGTCCTCATAACTACCCCTGGCTCTGGAATCCTCATGTGTATGTGTGCCCAACTATCTCAACACAGCTGGTGAAGGGTGGTTCCTATGACCTATCGACATCCTTCAACAATGTAAATGAGGAACATATATGACTCTCTATCGAGATAGATATAGTGTATCTCTGACCAGACTCCTCAAGGAGCTCATCTAATTTGAACTCTGATTCTTGAAGGGTTGTCTATGTGCCTTCCAAGAATCCTCGTGTGCTCACCAACTCATGAGTGAGTCGGTCCACCTCCAACTATTGCGACCTCAAGGCCTTGAGATACATCTCGCCAACCTGCAATAGGTAATATTTGTCCATCAACAACTGTTAGTAATGGGCCCTGTTATCCCCGATTTCTAAGGATAACTAGGAGATCATGTCTCGAGGCCCACAGATCCTAGACATGGAGAACCAAGAGCAGGATTGACCTGAGCATGGCCCTGGAGGGCCCATGTTTCTTCTTCTTCATCAGACTTGTCCTATCAGCAACAGCAGCATCCATCACCTTCGGCTTGGACTTGTATCGGAGAAGACTCTTGCTCCATGAGGTAGTTGGTCTAGGTATCATGGTATGTGTCATATTTGATTATTATAACCTTCAGATATATGCATCGAATTCCTTTTATTTTTGACGACTGCTTGGATCTTACATTAACCCACTTGACCATGGTTGGGGGGATTGACAGTGTACCCTAGCAAGCTTGTACCCATAGGTTTTGGTTAGCCACCGGGGAGGATTTTGAAGGGCCATCGTCCGCTCCCATCATACCATCACTCTTACATCTTATCTCCCACTCATCTGCCCCATTCCCCTAGTCCGGACATTAGGATGATCAGTTTGTGGGGTTACACTTTATCTCGTGGGAAGAAGGGGCTAAAGGCCCAAAAGGTAAAAGCAGCTGGTGAAAGATAAAAGCCATAAAAAATGAAACCTAGAGATGCCTCGCCCAAGGATCCCCGAGAAGGCAATAAGAAGCCTCTCAGCAAGAAAGAAGAGGGACTCGAAGAAAAATAACAAAACAAGACCTAGCCAAAAGGATGGGGGGTCTCATCACGAGCCAGCCCATTATGTTCATGGATACCTAGCAGTATGACATTGCCATTATCTGGTTACCACACCAGGGCAGTGACCTTTGGTTGCATGGCCAAGGGAAAGGGGGTCTCATCACGAGCCAGCCTTATCATCTCTGTGAAAGTACTTGTGGGTAACACTGTCATCTCTGGTCACCACGCCAAGGCAGTGTCCTCTAGCTAGACCTTGAAATAAATAAGAAAAAGCAATAAAGAAAAGAAAGAATAAAGGCAATAAAGGGCTTGGAAAGAATTCCATCCATGACAGGTACAGCTCACCTTCTACAAAGGCACCCACAGGTAATATCGTACACCCCTGTCTTTCACTCTACCCGTATGTCTGGACATCCCTTGACCACATCACCTCGTGTTACATGGCTTGGATGATATCCTCTGGAAACCTTCCTTCTCTTATGGATGCTAGTCCAATAGGGTATTTTGTCTTTTTCTTTGACTTTGTATAGTGGGTCATTGTAATATCTTTGAGCTATTGAATGATATACCAGGGGTTTTATTCATGTATTTGATAAAATTAATGACGAAATGTGATTGACATTGCTATGATCCCTAGGACTAATGAGCCCATGGAGGGCGAAGTTTTTGATGTGCAGGACCATGCCCGATGGACAGGTACCAGTTGGACCGGTACACACGGGGAGATGATTAGTTCGGACCTCCATGGGGCTAAAGAGCCCATCAAATGGTTGCTGGGACCCCATCAGGGGCAGAGACAAGACAGTGATTGGTCGAGCCTTTGCACAAGAGAAGAAGGAGGACGTTTTCATCCAGGATGCCTTGGCTAAGCCCATCCCTAGGGGGTTGACCCACTGCAGGTGGAATGTGTCCCTCTGATGGCCCAGGACGTCATCTAGGAGCCCTTGACGTCACCTCCAGTGCATGGCAGTTTGACAGGGCAATTTGGCACGTGTGGCAGAGTTTGGAGGCCCAAAGAGGGCCAACGTTTGTCATTTTGTGTTGTATTTTGCCCTAAAAAGGAGCAACGTCTCCCTCAGGAGGGCTTGACGTCTTGCTTATTGCTCATTTAGGGTTTCATTTAACAGTTTAATAAAAAACAGTATGATTTTTGGTTATTAACCTTGTCGACTATTTTTAATGACCTAATTTTAAATTAAAGGTCATGAGATGCTATATATTGAGGATGTTTTTCCCTCATTTGAACATAAAACAATCACTCACACTTGTGAGGTCTGATTTTTTGCGCCCTTATTGCATATTTGGTCTTTAAAATTGAGGCGCACTTGTTGATGGGAGGCTTTTCTTAGCATATTATGGCATTTCTCTTGAGGAAGGTTTACAACTAGGGTTTGCGCATGCTTTTCTTCATGATATGTAAGTATTTTTCCTGCAAAACTTCTTGATTGAATGGTTGTAGGTTAGTAATTCTTGCATTTACGTATAAAATTGTTGATTTTAAAACCCTAGCTGACAAGCACACAAGTAGGTCCTTGTCATATGTCCCCTTAGTAAGAAGTATTCAGCCATTGAAGGAGGAAGATAGAGCCTAGCCTTTGCTACACTCATCTAACTTTTTCCCTTAAGCTAGTTTTGATTTTAAAGGTTAAAAGGAGGGTGATGTCCTAGGCCTAGGTTATCTACACCTAGGGTCGTCCATCTTTTAGGGTTTAGTGATAGAGTCTTGTCTTAACAACACTCTCCCTCATTAAATCCTCTTGTTTTAACCCTTTTCTTATGCTAGCAGTTTGCCAAGTTTGACCTAAAGAAGGAGGAAAGAGCACGAGGCCTTGCTTAAGCAACACCGGAGTGAGCCTCTTTCCCCTAGGGTTTTGATTCTAGAGCCTTGCCATTGCAGCACTCTAGAACCCTTCCCTCTCGTCTTTAGCCTGTTACCCCTTCAATTTTGTGTCCTCTCCTTTATTGACTCCATATACCCTTAGGCACTGATCTTAGGCACACAACGTTGAGGTCATAGTGTCCAAAACCACTCTCAAAACTTTGAATTTTGAAACCCTAACTAACAAACTAACCTAGATAAGGCTGACGTCATCCTTGAATAATCCATCTTGACGCAGCCATTTTTAATGATAAGCAATTGAATGATGATTTAAAGCATTTATTGAGTAAAGTGTTGGTTGGATACATTGTTAGCTTCATCATCTTGATAGTTATTAATGAATTGATGCTTTTGCCATAGCTAATTGATAAAACATTGACTTCATTGGTATCTATTGTTTTACATTGCTTATTAATTAATAGCAGATAGTCATTGAAGTACTAACCCATTGAGTTATAGCCTGCATATATACTGTATTATTGTTGTCTTGTTCCGGGCAGGGGTTTTCATTTGGGCATACACTTCTTTATTGGCTGATTAGCCGGACTGTCTGACCTTGGTGGTAACCTGTGAGGGGGAAACTTTAATCTTGACTTTATACCTTTGCCTCTTCAAAACCCCAGGTTACCGGGGACGTCTCCCCTGGGTTAACCTCCCAAAACAGAAAGAACCTCCCCATTGAGGTGACATTGGGTGGGGAAGGTTCCTGTTATGCCAGTTTTCCCTCAATTCTCTAGCCATTTGACCTAGCTACAAACTGTGCAATAACAGGCCCTCATCATAGTTACTCTTTCCCTGAGAGTATGAAAGTCATCCATGGAAAATCCCCCATCTGAACTATCATGTGCCATCGATGCCCTCCAACAATAATCTGCCGCCAATGCGTGTGTATCATCCATGCACCTAGTGGCTGCCATGATCATGTCCTCACTGACTCTCAATTGTCTCGTCCAATGTCGTGACTCTTGATCACAGTCCTGTTGAGGTTCTACCTCATGCCTCTCACTGCTAGTGTCAGCAATGGAATCCCCAACAACACACTCCTCAAAAGATAAGGCATTAAACTGCCCACTGTCCACTATGCTACTAAGTCCTCCTGTATGCCACTGCACACCATCACCAACTGCTAGCCCCATCTGAATCGCACTGTATCCTGTATGGGCAGTTGTATCCTCCTGTGCGCTCACTATGCTAATGTCATATGCAACTGGATCCCATACGGATGTGTCTAGACATGAGATATGGTCATCCCGACCCATGCAGAGTGCACCCTCATCACTGTGGACTAGTCCTGGAAGTGAGTATCCTATCAAACTGTCAGTCTCCACAACCTGATCTAACAACGGAATCTCCAAAAGAGGTGACTCCCTCTCCCCATACTGGTAAGTATGTGTAAGGTCAACTATCTCCCAGTCATGTCTCTCCTCCTGGGTCTGCAGATCCATATGTCCCTGGTGTACAATCCTCACACAAGGCTCCTCCACCATATCAGGAATGCCACTGATATCCTCATGTGTCATGGCTAGCATAGGTGACTGAGAAGATGAAAAATGTGGCTCACTCATCATAGGAAGCTCATAATCCTCCATACATGACTTCCTGGAAGCCATCTCTACACCCATAGGTAGGTCATCCAACCTCCTAATCTCATCATGTCTAAGTGCCAACACATATGAATCCTCGCAAGTGTCACCACTATGCTGAAGTGTTGAATCCTCAACATTACCTGATGGAGAAGATGAAGGATATGCGCTATCATCCTGTCCATCCAACTGTTCCTCAGTTGCGCAAGAGTTACTAGCCTTATCGGACTGCTCTAAATAGGCATCTATGGTTACATTCACAAGCATCTCCTCATCCTCGCTATCATAGTGCACCTCAACAATGAGCACCTTCCCTTAACCCCTGCATCTGTGATTTGGCTTCGAAGGCACTTTGCAACTGTAGCAATGCTCCCTGCATCTAATAGGTGTAGACTCCATCTGTGCTCCTGTCAATCCACTCGCTGGTAATGATGTATCTACATCCTTAACTGATTTTCCCCTTAGGCTGGTAGGAAAACCAGCTCTGATACCACTGAAATATCCCTGATCCAGCTGATTTGGATATCTATTGTTGAACTACGGTTTGGCTATTGAATATGATACTATGGGGGTTTCTGACTGCGTTTGAGTAACTGTGTGAAGATGCTCAGTTGTTTTTGCATGTGTGTTCCAGTTTTGTGTTTAGCAGTATAAAATAATGGATGCGAAATAAGGACAATGCAGCTCACTGATATATATATAATGCTGGAAAAAGCAGGAAATACAATAAAGACTGGAAGCAGATATGATAATCGTCAGTTAGATCTCATGGATCGTCACTGGAATACAAAATAACAGATAAGAAATACCCGTGACCAGAAGAACATGTGTTGGTTTGCGCATGCACGGATAGATCGGCAAAAAGCAGTCTGGCAATTCATGGTAATTGTTGTAGAATCCAGAAAACTCGCCCTGATGGCGATACCCATCGGAATGAGCTAGAAACTGTCTTAAAAGATGCGCCCTAGTCTCTAGACTGATCTTGATGATCGTCGGACTAAAGATCCGACCTCTGAAGCTCTGAATGTCACCCCCTGGGGGTTTGCGCACCTCCTGGGCTCAATGAGTGCGCCCTAGAGATTTCACCAGCGGAATCTGACGATGTATAGCTCAAAACGATCGTCATGGTCTCCTCTGTAATGGGTCGGAAGGGATTCCTCAGATCTGCCTCGAAATGTCCCCTGGAACCCCAAATGTGCTTCCCCAAGAGTTGTGCCCTAAATGACTATTTTTCGCTTTCCGGAAGATTCCACCATCGGAAACTGATGACAGGTGGCGCAATAGGTGTGCCCTAGCTAACTCTCTAATGGGTCGGAAGGAATCAGCCAGATCTGAAGCTGTCTCAAGTGGCCACACAAACCCTCTCTCAATCACTTGCGCCCTCACTAACTGAGCTGACTTATCACTGAACTGGACACTGTAATGCACGGTGAGATACCTCGATGGTATCTCCGATAGGCTAGGGTGTGTCTCTCAACACAGAAACTCATCAATGGTGGTGGTTTCCTCCAAAAATCCACAAAACAACAAGGGGGTTGATTTCCTCCTCCTTTGCAAATATCTCAACATCAAATCATAACATAGCATATTGAATTAGGTTGCTTTACCCTTCCTTTATAGCTTCCCGAAACCCTAATTCGTTGTTGACCTTTTCCCTCCAAGTGACTTTTACTTTATTTTATTATTCCTTGATTAAATCACTTTAATTAATTAAATTAATGAACCATTTTACCTCTAAAAAGTGATTTATCCATCCTGATGGCTTCTTCGGCCACTGGAAGTCACTTCTCATCATCTTATCCTATAATGCTCTTCCTCCCGATTCCGATGAGCTATTACACTAAGAGGTTTCTCCAAGTAATATGCCCATTATGACCTTCTTAGTGAATTTAATTAAGATATGACCCATAATAACTCAAAATTACGGAAATTGTCGGAATGCAATGGAACCAAAACCCAGCTGTGCGAAATGGATCCTGATGATGAACAATGCAAGTCAGGCCCAAATAAACACCTCAATATCTCCCGAACTCTCTGTCACCTCTATCTGGCTACTCGGTTAGGCATAGCACTCTGAAATGTTGTAATGAACATGTTGTTTTCGATCATGATGAGTGAGGGTGCATCATTACAAGAGCACTTACTCAAGCTCAAGGACATCCGAGAATAGTTGGAGGCCATTGACTGGAAGATGGAAGAAGAGGACATGGTGGTAATCACACTGAAAAGTTTACCATGTACCTATGAGCACTTCATAGAGACCCTAAACATCACCGCTACAGCTGTTGACTTGAAGTTTGGGGAGCTATGCAAACAACTCTAACAACAGGGCAGATGGAAGAAACAGTTTGGTAGCAGCAGTGAGATCGAGGGTTCAGAACAGGCCTTTGCAACCAATGTCAAGGGCAAAGGCAAATGGGCAAAGAAGAACGGTTAGGGAACTAGTGAGTATGCAACCAAGAATCCCAAGCTATAAATGAGACTTCTCCCTCACTCATTATTCACCATTCTTCCGAGTATTGTTATGCTACCAATTTCTTACCATCTCCCTCTCTCTCTCATTGTCATCTTGCTTTGGTTCATTTGTTTTTGAAGAGCTTGGAGCAACTTTGTTGCTACAACCTCTTCCCTTGGTAATAAAAGAAGAACTTTGGAGGAACACTGGAGTACAAGACTTGGTCTGGATTTCCATGCTATTGTGAGGTGAAACTGTTATTTTCCGAATACTTTGTGGATATTGAATATATGCTTGGTAAATTTTGTTTACTTAGCTAAGTCTAGCAATAGGACAGTTGTTGGCTTATATGTTTTGCATGTGTCTATGATATAAACTTTGTTGTATTGTTGATGCATGCTAGACATTATCTAATCTTCTTCTCACTTTGTGTTCAAGATTTGAGGTCATCTCAAGAGGGTTGTTGGGATAGATTCGAGCAAGGATCTACCCTCATCACTCACTGAAACTTCATAAGCTGTCCATTTTAACTTCTTGTTCTTACATCGTATTCAGATTTTGGTTGCTAACTCATTAGATAGGTCATTTCAATACATTTAAAATTCTGGTTTTTATATGTGGGAAAGTTTTGTTGCAAAACAGAAATTTTCTTAACTTTCTTTGAGTGTGTTGCAGCATTTTCAGCAAAGAAATAGCTTGCTGATTTTTGCAGATCCTCGCCAGGTCAAGGGTGCATGCTGTCTGTTTTCAAGCACAACACACCTCCAAGGACCTCCTTCTAAAGTGGTAATAAAATTCATTTCCTTCTCTTTCTATCTAAAGCATTGTAAGCAAGCCCAAAGGAGGGTCCCCAAGTGGCTTGCCTTCTCTTTCATTTCAGTTTTTCATTTCCAACTTTAGCTTAGTTTCTTTTCCGTTTTTCCTTTACAGTTAGCTAGTTTAGTTGTGGGTATCTTAGATGCATGCTAATGGTTAAAATTATCTAGAGTAGATCACACACAACCAATGCTAGTTTAGGCCCGTGGAGGCATAGATAAAATCTTTGTTTTTCGTTATTTATTTGCATGCAAGTCATTTATTTCTCAAATATTTTATATTTCTCAAATATTTTATATTTCACAAATGCATGCAAACATGGGTATCTTAATAGTTTAAATAATCGTTTTCAAATTCCGCGCATCATTTCAAGCTATTCAAGCTTTACATGCAATAACTCAATAATTTAAGAACTTAACTTTCAATTTCAGTTTTGGGCCCATTTGGCCTTTTTGAGCAAGCATAACGCACTCAAACACTTTAAAACACTTAGTCCTTAGGTTTAACAACTCATTAGACTTAATAGGACACCTTTACCAACCATCTTCGCAATTTAAAACGGGATCGAAGGAAGCAACAGAAAGGTGATAGGCTAGGGACGGTCTCATGGCGCTCAGCGTCCTTTTCCGGGAGTACTCTTATCTTTGGGCTGACCTGTGGAGCTAGGGTAGGCCTCGTTGCTTTACTTCTTGAGCACCCAACAGTTACTTGGTAACAGGGGGAGGAAAGTATCGGGTTGACACTTAGATAGGATTGAATCTCACTTAAAAACTTAAATCAATCTTCAATCTACAACTTTCGGGAAATCCACATTTACACTTGCAAGCACGTTTATTTCGTATTTACACTTCACATGCGAGTTATATTTATGAGTTGTGGATTCGCTATCTAAGTGGTTATATCTGTGATCTGGACAGCTTTACTTTTCAAGCACTTTTTATTTATATTGTTGTTCCTATATTTGTGGTGTGATCCCTCAAGAAGTTGCGCATCCTCCTAGAGGCACTCTTTTGACTGGGTCTTGAGTGATTGTCTATGTGCCATTGATAAGCAGTCCAATAGAGTAAGATCTATTGTGAGCATGCTTGGCTTGATGTGTTGATGGTTGTCTTATCTTGATTATCTTTATTTCCTGCACATACAAGCAAATAGTTAGTTAGTATCTGTATATCTTGTATCTATTGTATCTATTTTAGTTTAGCCTTGTTGTAATCTTACATATTCTTCACTGCAGTTTTGTATCTAGCTTGTACTTAGTCTTGTTGTAATATTTGTAACCTTTTTAAATCTATTGTAATCAACCTCCCTTTAATTTAGATGACCCCTTGACCAATCTTAGGCACTAGTCTCAGTTGTCCTAGGAAAAGGTTTCACTGTTCATTTTAATTGTTGCATCTTGCATTGCTTCTTTACATCATAGGTTAGATTTCCCCCCAACCATTTAACTAATTGAAACCAACTCCTAGAACTTAACTTTAAATCTCATCTAGAAACTAGAGTCTACCCCCCTTGGCTTCCCTAGGAGTAAGCCTAGACGGAAGAGGTTCAAGTCAAAGTGACAGCGTGGACTTTGAACCTAGGCATTGTGCATCTGAGGACACACTAAGTGAGCAGGACTTAGCTCACGTTTGCAAGTGTGTATAAGGACAGCAACAGGCGCAACTCACCCTCTTCAGAGGCACCCACAGGTAAGACCTACATTTCCCTGTCATCACTGCACCCCTTTCCCAAACGAACCCCACACCATCTCATGCACTTACATGACCTAGATTGTTCTTCACTTGGAAACACCCCACACCTATGGAGAATTAGCCCAATAGGACGCCCTGGAACCCTCTCCAAACACGGCTTGTAGGATAGCATAACGTATTTGACACTTGTCTGGAAAAGGGGGGTTTTATGCACATGTTTGGGTAACTTGATTATTAGATGTGATTGACATTGCTATGATCCCTATGACTTATGAGCCCATGGAGGGCGTACTTGTTGTTGCAGGACCATGCCCGACGGACAGGTACATATGGGGAGATGATTAGCTCGGACCTCCATAGGGTTAAAAGTACACCAGATGGATGATGAGACCCCAGCCAAGGACAGAAAGATACCAGAGGCTTGCACCAGAAAAAAGGCAGGGCATTCCACCAAAGGAACTTTGGTAGGCCTGGACCCAGGGGGGTCTTGCCCTCCCACAATGATGTTGGCCCTTGAAGGCCCCTGACGTCACCACTCAAAGCCTTGACATCATCAAGTTGAGGTATCTAGCATGAGGACGGCTTTGGTTGGCATGTGTGGCAGTTCCAAAGGGGTTTTGAGCCCCAACTTTTCACTTGGAGGGATAACGTTCCAGCAAGAAGGCTAACATCACCCTAGGAAGGCCATGACGTCACCCTAAAATGATGAAATTGGGTTTTATTTAACAAATTTATGTAAAATTTGATTTTTTTGATGTAACTGGCCATGTTGGCCTTTTGACCTAATGTTGTAATTAAAGGTCACTTGGATTGTATAAATAAGGGAATAATCCCTTGCATTTTAGAATCATTCTTTCACTCACACAAGTGAGGTCTGAAATTTGGCCTCTTTAAGGCTTATTGGCTGAAATTAAGCGGAGCGCAACTCTTGGAGGAGGCTTGTCTTGCTGTATTTTGGCATTTTTTTGGTGGAAAGTCTTCAACTAGGGCATATTGCTAGATTATTCTTAGTGGATGTAAATGAAAATCTGCAATTCTTCTTTCTTTTGAATGGTTATAGTATCTTTTGTTGATGATTGCAACTATGTGAGACATTCTCCAGCTTACAAACCTGTGAGATGTGGATCATTGCAGTTATGTGAGTCTTTCACCAACTTACAAACCTGAGAGAAAGCCCCTAAGATGGGTACGTGGTTCCTACCTGAGCAGAGCTAGAGCGTGGAGATGACCTACTCCATTTAGAGAGTTAAGAAGAACTCCAGATGATTATCCTGTGGGAAAGGCGATCTGTTGAGTTAGACGTGCTTGTGGCTGAGCACAAGGTGAACGTGTGAAATCCCAAAGTGTTGGGTGCATCGTCATGTTAACAGAAATGAAGATGATGTATTAGCCTCCTCTGAGCAGCAGAGTTGACGAAAAACTCCAGATGACTCTCCTGTGTGAGGCAGTGGGAAAGAAGATCTGTAGAGTAGATGTGCCTGTGGACGAGCACAGGTGAACGTCTGAAGATTTGGTTCTTCTGTGTAATGCACTGAGCCAAAGATATGAACATCCCTATGGATGTGCCCCTAGTGGATGAGCACTAGTGGGTGTATCAGATCCCTTGGTATATTGTTCAAGAGTCAGACCTACTTGTAACCCTAATTGTAATGTAAAGGGTACAGGTCGGCCCCACCTTAATGTGATTAGTAATAAATGTAAAAGATAATTAATCTGGTTAATATTAATTATAATGTGACTTAGAGAGGTCGGCCATGTTGTGCCAATAGACACTTATGTTGATAGGACAAGTCTAATATAAGTAAAGAAAGATTCCCCATTGTGGAATCATATCCTACGCACAAATTTGGAAATTTCAGCAAGGACATTCTCTTGGAAAAAGTGCGCACCTCTCTTAGGCACTAGACTTCTAGGGTTTGAGCACTCTCTTGTCTGCTAAATCGTAGTGGTAGTGAAGGTCTTTCTCTTGAATATTATAGAAAAGGATTTGGTTGGGTTTTCTTTCCTTGTTGAGAAGGGTTTCCCAGGATACTTCTTGTGTTCTTGTGCATGGTGTTTCTTCTTGTAATCTTGGATGCTGCAACATAATTGTTTATGGTTAAGACAAATGCAAAATTGAAATGAACTACATGCTTAACCTAGCTTATTGAAAAATCAACATGGTATCAGAGCATAGGTCTTGAAGAACCCATTGCACAAGCTACAAGCTTTTACCAGTCATCCCTCCTCTTCTGCAGAACCGTACGGCCCTCCTAGGATTTCTAGAAAATCCGTACGGCCCTCTTCTTTTGGGTGTTTCAACACTTGGAACTTGGACGTTGGGGCCAAAATTACCATAGGAGTATACGGCCTCCTCCAGCACACCTCCAGCACACCTCCAGCAAGCTTCAGATTGCATTTACGAGCATTTTGACTTTTTTGGCCCTAGGGTTTCGCAAATTTCTGCAGAAATTTCAGAATTAGGGTTTTTGCAATTCCTTGAAGGAGCTCTTCAACTCACAAGTGTTCTCCTATCTTTCAAAGGCTTATTGTTGGCAGTCATAAGTCCAACTAAACCTAAAAGTGTTAGCCTAGCCTAGCCGTTAGGTTTACTAGCCAAGTTGACAAGGGTTTGTGAAGAATCCAAAAATGAGCAAAATCGTAATGGGAGGAAAGCTTGATGATTCAAGCAAACTCAGTTCCAGGAAAACAAGACCTCGAAGAAATGAAGACATCAACGTATCAGCACCCTCAGGTATGCACTTGTATATATATTATTTGTATCATTCTCATAAGGGAAATTGCAAGACGAAGGAACCTTTTGCTGAAGTAATCGATCCAGAGGAATCTTAGTGCATTCAGAGGAACAACACACTAGAAGTGAAGACTCCAGGTTTGATTGTTGTAATTGTCATTCCTCTAACCTATATTTTTAAAGTTTGCTACAAGTAGGTGTTGTAGATGGGACAACAATCCTTAAATTGTTTTGATTCTAGAGATGTACTCATTATTCTCCTTTAGGAGATATTCGTGTTTTGGTTCCTCTTGTTTTCTTGTTCCAGACAGGTTAAAACAAAGGAAGATTCTTATCCTTCAAAGGGAGTCACTTGACTCAGGGGTAGTCAAAACTATTTGAGAAAGAGGAAGAATAGAATCATCATTGAGACAACCAATCCAATAAATGCATGATCAGAATCTTTCTAGGATTCCATGGGCAGAAGCATGCATGACACAGTATATGTTCAGAACAAGAGTCTTCACCAAACTTTGAAAAACATAACTCCCGAAGAAGTCTTCACCGGAATGAAGCCTGAGATTGAACACTTCAGGTTATTTGGGTGCCCAGTGTATTTTCATGTACCCAAAGAGAAGAAGTCCAAGCAAGATCCTTTAGAAAGAAAGGATACAGTGAATCTTCAAAGACATTCCAGATCGACATCCCTGGTCAAAGACAGATTGAGACAAGCAGAGACGTTGTCCTTGAAGAAGAGATAGTCTTTCAAAGATCCAGAGAATCTCGGATAGAGATTGACAGTAAGACAATACCTTCTCCCCCTTCAGCAGTTCAGAGGGAGACAGACAATAATCCAGTTGTTCCAATTGATATGTTCAGAGATATTGCAGTAGGGCACAAAAGGCCTACCTAGACTCACTCTGCAAGAGGCAGAGAAACATACAAACCTCTCAAGGCACATCCCGAGAAAGAAAAAGAGATTTTTGAGCTATCCTTCAGTCATGAGCCACTTCATTGATGCAAAGCCTCCTTGTCTTAGAGAAGTGTTATCGCACAGTTTGTAGCTAGGTCAAAAGGCTAGAAGATAGAGGCCAAACTGGCGTAACGGGAACCTACCCCACCCAATGTCACCACGATGGGGAGGTTCTTTCTCTTTAGGGAGGTTAGGCCCAGGGGAGACATCCCCGGTAACCTGGAGTTTTGAAGAGGCTAAGGTATAAAGGTCAAAGTGAAATTCCCTCTTCACAGGT
>ML782867.1:693500-706122 GCA_009831015.1 Picea engelmannii | reverse complement strand
CCCCTTCTTCCCACAAGACAAGATGTACCCTGGAAGGTCATCCTAATGGCCAGACTAGGGGAATGGGATGGATGAGCGGGGTATAAGATGAAAAAGTGATAAGATGGTGGGAGCGGACGATGGCTCTGCAAACCCCCTTTGGTCGCTAACCAAAACCCATGAATAGCGGCTTGCTAAGTTGCCCCATCAATCACCCCAACAATGGTCAAGTGGATTAGTGTAAGATCCAAGCAATCATCCGAAATGAAAGGAACCTAATGCATATATAAGAAGGTTATAATGATCAAATATGACACATACCATGATACCTCGGACCAATTACCTCATGGAGCAAGAGCCCTCTCTGATGCAAGCCTGGGCCGGTGGTGATGGAGGTTGCTACTGCTGACAGGACAAGTCTGGCTGAGAAGAAGAAAGATGGGCCCTCCAGGGCCATGCTCAAGTCAATCTCGCTCTCGGTACTCCATGTCTAGGACCATGTGGGCCTCGAGACATGATCTCCTAGTTATCCCTAGATATCGGGGATAACAGTGCTCAGATCTTGATAGAGGTAAGGACATCATTTGCACGGAGAAGGATCCTTGTGATAATGTTTTCCACCCCCTTCGACTATTTTATCTTGCTATGTCATTAAAGGTGTGGTTGGGAAGTATGTCTTTTGTCTTAAGTTTCCTCTGAGGCAAACCCTAGAATTCAAAGGTAGGTTGAATACCTCAAGAAGTCTGTAACCTCAGTCTTTCAACCTTCCCTTAAGAATTTGTCAGTCATCTTCTAGGTCCTTGCTAGTCCCTTCCCAGACCTCGGATTGTTAAGACGTCCAAGGTAACCAACCTTCAGACTTTTTGAGTCGGTCTATTCAACCTTTGATTTTTCACAATCCCTTTCTAAAATGGATTGAACACTTTCCTAAAGATGTGAATTGGAATGATTTTGTCCCTCCCTCCCGCCTCCATGAGCTAGACTTTACAATTTCCGATGGTAGAATACATTTTCTAACTCATGTTATTTTTGTGCTAGACTTATCATTGTTTTGATTTATGATGAAGCACAGAGGCGGGTATTATGAGACGTTGCTAGGATGGTTTCATTGGCTATTTGACTACACCTAGCGTTAAACCAACAGGTAAGTAGAGGTAAGTAGGTAAGTATTTGCATTCATTGTATATACGATCTACATTTCATGCTAGAGTAGTTGTATTTCCATTCGTATATATGATTGCTTACTTGTATTTCATCTTATCATATATGAGCCAAGGGTAATATCACCACCCCAAATGATTACTAATCAATCTTGTTGAGATCTAGCAGGTCACAGGTCATACCAAAGATGTTGAGGTTCTCATGCGCTCTACGGTGAGCACATGTCCCCGAGTTGGAGCCAGATGTTATCCCCTACCCTAGAGATAACTAAGGAGATTATGTCTCAAGGCCCACAGATCCTAAACATGGAGTACCGAGAGCCATATTGACTTGAGCCTGGACCTGGAAGGCTCGTCCTTCTTCTTAAGCGCCTCCATTCTGTCAGCAGCAACAGCATAGATCCGATCGGCCTCGTTCTGAAGTAGCAGTGGGTCTTTCTCTATGAGGTAATGAGTCCGGGTATCATGGTATGTGTCACTCTAATTCTCAAAACATTTGAATATGTGCATTTAATTCTCTTTTGCTTCATGATGTGTGGATGGACGTTATGCCTTTTGGCTTGTCTATACCTGGGGGCGATGACAGAATGCCCTAGCAAGTTGGTTCCCTTAGGAGTGAGTTGCCACTGGGTGGGTTTATGAAAGGTCATCGTCCATTCCCACCATACTTATCACTTTTCATCATCTTCCCTCTCATCTATTCCCTACATTCGTTCGAGCATTTGGTTTGCCAAGATAGTAAGGGTTGTACATTGCCTTGTGCGAAGAAGGGGCTAAAGGCCCAGAGGGTAAAAGTAGTTGGCAAATGTTAAAAGCCAAAAGATCAAACCTTGAGATGCTTCGCCCAAGGATCCCCGAGAAAGCAATGAAAGGCTTCTCGGCAAGAAAAAGGGGGGACCCATAAAAAGATAAAACTCAAGACCTAGTTGGTGGAAAGGGGGTCTCATCATGAGCCAGCCTATTAGGTCCATGGGCATGTAGCGGTATGACACTACTATTCATCTGGTCACCATGCCAGGGTAGTGGCTCTTGGTGGCATAGCCAAGAGAAAGGGGGTCTCATCACGAGCCAGCCTTGTCATCTCCGTGAAATGCTTGTGGGTAATGCTGTCACCACTGGTCACCACGCCAGGTCAGTGTCCCCCAGCTATTCTCTTGAAAGAAAAAGCAATAAGATAAAAAGTAAAAAGGCATTGAATGGGCTAGGAAACAATTGCATCCATGACAAGGTGCAACTCACCCTCTTCAGAGGCACCCACAGGTAAGACCTACATTTCCCTTTCATCACTACACCCCTTGCCCAAATATCCCCCACACCATCTCATGCACTTACATGACCTAGATTGGTCTTCACCTGGAAACACCCCATACCTATGGAGAATTAGCCCAATAGGACGTCCGGGAACCCTCTCCAAACCTGGCTTGTAGGATAGCATAACATCTTTAAGCACTTGTCTGGAAAAGGGGGGTTTTATGCACATGTTTGGGTAACTTGATTATTATATGTGATTAACATTGCTATAATCCATGTGACTTATAAGCCCATGAAGGGCGTACTTGTTGTTGTTGCAGGACCATGCTCAACGGATAGGTACATATGGGGAGATGATTAGCTCAGACCTCCATAGGGCTAAAAGCTCACCAGATGGATGTTGAGACCCCATCAAGGGGCAGAAAGATACGGGAGGCTTGCACCAAAAAAAAGGTAGGACGTTCCACCAGAGGAACTTTGGCAGGCTTGGACCCAGGGGGGTCTTGCCCTCCCACCGTGATGTTGGCCCTTGAAGGCCCCTGATGTCATCATTCAAAGCCTTGACTTCATCAAGTTGAGGTATCTAGCATGAAGACGGCTTTGGTTGGCATGTGTGGCAATTCCAGAGGGGTTTTGAGCCCCAACGTTTCACTTGGAGGGCTAACATTCCAACAAGAAGGCTAATGTCACCCTAAGAAGGGCATGATGTCACCCTAAAAAGATGAAATTAGGGTTTTATTCGACAATTTTATGTAAAATTGGATTTTTTTAATGTAATTGGCCATGTCGGTCTTTTTGACCTAATTTTGTAATTAAAGTTCATTTGGATTGTATAAATAAGGGAATAATCCCTTGTATTTTAGGATCATTCTTTCACTCACACAAGTGAGGTCTGAAATTCAACCTCTTTAAGGCTTATTGGCTGAAATTAAGTGGTACGCAACTATTGGAGGAGGCTTGTCTTGGTGTATTTTGGCATTTTTTGTTAAGGTTTAAGATATTATTAGGTTTCTTTTCAATTTACTATATAACCATAGCATAGATAGGATCACTTAGAGAAACACAATCACAAGAGTACACAAGCATTTATCCTGGGAAACCCTCAAGGGGAAGAAAACCCAGCAAAACTTCTTTAATATAGATTCATCATTCAATAACCAAGTACAGTACTAGAATAACTCTCTCTCTACGAGAGACAAACTACCATGATGCTAGACCGGAAAATACTCAAAGAACCATAGCCAAACACTAGAGAGTATCCTCTCCCAAGCAATGCGCCTCTCTCTCTTCCTTCTTCCAGCAACTGGTAACTGCAGCTTCCTTCAATACTTGCGCACTAGATGAGTGAGCTAAGTGAGTGAACAAATGAGGCATCGGCTTCCTTTATTTATACAAACTGGCAAGTGTTGAAAGGAGGTGTCTCTTCACTGGCAGGGCCGACTTCTCTTTCTGGGTAAGTTAGAACCACTTTAATTTGCCTGGGGGCCGACTTCTTAATATAATATTTTTATCTTTTATTTTATCCACAAAAGGGGATAAGAATATTCTTTGCAGTTACACAATATTTCAACACTCCCTCTTAACAAGAAGGATATTCTTTATCTTTTGACAGGTCACTGGATGTCATCATCAACTGAACAATATCATCTGGGAAATATCATCAACTGGATAATCATCATCAACTGGATAACAACATCAACTGGATGACATCATCAACTGGGTAACAGGAGGCATCAATATAATCCACTTGGTCATCTGGCATCACGATCACTGACTGGTTCTCCATGAATCCGTATCAAAGAAGTTTTGTTCTCTTTATCTTCACGCAGAAGATAATCTTTCTTTCTTTCATCTTCACGAAGAAGATAGTCTTTCTTATCTTCACACAGAAGATATTCTATGAATTTCGCCATTCCTTTTATGTTCTCCCTTCTCTTGTAGTCCTTTATCTCACCCATCCACTGGGGAGGACTACTATCATAGCTTCACTCCTAGTCATCCCACATGAACTAGAGAAGCTAAGATGCTAGCATGGACAAGACTAGACTCCCTTTCCATGATCGACGCAGGATCACGACACAAACCTCAAGAGCCAACTAACCATTCCACATGTTCAAGGTTTGTGTTCCAGGCTACTCAATCCTTGGACAGAGGAGAGTATCTGCCCGCTTCCCCTTGGAGAAACATCCACACTCCTCTCTATGAGGGTGGTCACACCCCTCTCTACAAAGGTATTCTAGCATGTCCCTAGAGTATCCAAAACTCAACACTTGGACAGCGGCCAACCTTCGCAAATTTCTCATTCCCCTTCTCTATGAAGGTCTCTTCGTTCTCTACGAAGGTCTCTTTCTTCTCTGCGAAGGTATCTTCTCTTTCTCCTTCTCTATGAAGGTCTACCTGTGGGATTGTTCATTCCTTCTCTACGAAGGTCTCTTCCTTCTCTACGAAGGTCTCTTCTGTAATATCCTGGGTGCCTTCTTGAGTTCGAACATTTCTTTCTTTTTGACTTCATACTGGATCAACCTGCTCCCTCTGCATCTATAAGAACGGTACTGGAGCAACCTGCAGTTACTTGCATCTTATCAACTATATCTGAGTATCCATCTTTCTCTTCATCTTGAATATTTTTGCTCTATGTCTTTTAGGAGCCTCCTGCTCGTATATGAATACTGGATATTGTCTGGTTCTTACTGATTGTTACCATATCATAAGTCCTTCATGTTGTCTAACTTCTGCAAGTCAAGGCATAAGTTCTTTCTTCCGAGACCTGTAAACTTACTTACAGTATGATTTCTGAGATATGTCACTTAGCCAATCAGTTAGTAACAATAAGCAGTAATCAAATAAAACTATATCATGATTTCTATCAAAGTAGTACACATCTTTTCTTAAGCAAAACTTGTTCAACCATGTACACATCTGAAACCCTAATCATGAATAAGACTTTTGAACTCTTTTTTACTCTAGCTATGAAATTACCAAATTTTCCCTTACTATCATAGCTAAACACATACCTTTGTCACTCTCATGAGTGATCATACCTGAAATAAATATTTTATCTCTTTCTGTTGGTCTGCAAGTCTAGATTCTTCGTGTGTGCAATCTGCCCATAACTTATCAAACTTGGGTAACTTGCTTCTTGCACACACTCTTTGTACAAAAGGAATCCAAAATGTTGGAAACCCATTTAGGGTTGTGGTTACAAGCTCTTTGTCACTAATGACATCTCCAATAGCTGCAAGTTGATCTCTAATCTGAGAAACTCTCATAAGATAGGATGAGACAGATTCTGAGTTTTCCATCTTCATATTACGAAGTTGATTTCTTAAGGCAAGTTTCCGGCTAATGTCTTTGCTTTCATATAACCTGCTGAGTGCTTCATACATTTGCCTTGCTGTTTGTAGTTCGGTTATATGAGGGATCAAGTGATCCTTTACTGAATCTGACATGATTCTCTTTGCTTTCTTTTCATCCTTCTTATGCTTGGTCTTCTGCTCTTCTTCCTCTGGTTCTGGTACACCCACTGTAACATGTTCTAGGAGATCATTCTCGTCTAGAATTTTCTGCAACCTATGCTTCCATGATCTGAAGTTTCTAGATCCTTCCAGCCTGTCTTCTACCCTCATACCGGTAGCCATTCTTTCTTGTAGTAGAAACCCTAGCCCTCCGAGCTATAGAAATAATAGAAAAATCAAATTTCTTAGATCTGAAAACTAAACTCACCAAAAGATGTGTTGGACTGAGGCGAGTAATCTAGTATAGTCAGTTTCTGAAAATTCCAATTTCTGACCCTTGAAACTGGACCTGCGAAATTCTGGACTGGTACTTCTGGTTTTCTGGTACTTCTGGTTTCCTAGTACTTCTAATACCGGTGAAAACTAGGGTTTCATTTTCTGGGAGATCTATCCACTGAAAAGGTGCGTTGAAGGCACCAATGAGTTCCTTAGGCTAGGGCGCACTTTTCTAGATGATTTTTGGGCTGAAATTCCTCTTCAATAAAAAGCCCTAATTTTCTTGTACGACAATAGTGACATTTTTCTTTATCTAGATAAAAATGCTCTATTCAGCTTAGCTCTGATACCATGTTAAGGTTTAAGCTATTATTAGGTTTCTTTTAAATTTACTAGATAACCATAGCATAGATAGGATCACTTAGAGAAACACAATCACAAGAGTACACAAGCATTTATCCTGGGAAACCCTCAAGGGGAAGAAAACCCAGCAAAACTTCTTTCATATAGATTCATCATTCAATAACCAAGTACAGTACCAGAATAACTCTCTCTCTATGAGAGACAAACTACCATGATGCTAGACAGGAAAATACTCAAAGAATCATAGCCAAACACTAGAGAATATCCTCTCCCAAGCAATGTGCCTCTCTCTCTTCCTTTTTCCGGCAAATGGTAACTGCAGCTTCCTTCAATACTTGCGCACTAGATGAGTGAGCTGAGTGAGTGAACAAATGAGGCGTCGACATCCTTTATTTATACAAACTGGCAAGTGCTGAAAGGAGGTGTCTCTTCACTGGCAGGGCCGACTTCTCTTTTTGGGTAGTTAGAACCACTTTAATTTGCCTGGGGGGCGACTTCTTAATATAATATTTTTATCTTTTACTTTATCCACAAAAGGGGATAAGAATATTCTTTGCAGTTACACAATATTTCAACATTTTCCTTGTGGAAAGTCTTCAACTAGGGCATATTGCTAGATTATTCTTGGTGAATGTAAGTGAAATCTGCAATTCTTCTTTCTTTTGAATGGTTATAGTATCTTTTACTTTGCATTTTCTAAGATCATGAAATTGCTAGTGTAAAACCCTAGGAGATTAAGCACATGTTATTGTCCTTATCTCATAGTTATTCACCTACTAGATTTTGCTAGAAGACTTAGCCATTGAAGCATGAGCTAGAGCCCTACCTTTGTAGCACTCTATCACCATTGCTTCATCAAAATTTTATTTATCTCAAGCATGAACTAAAGAAGAAGGAAAATCGCTAGCGCCTAGGGTTACCTACTTCCTAGTAGCCATTTTCCTTCTAGGGTTTGGTGATTGAGGCCTTGGGTTACCAACACCTCAATCATTTTCCCTCATCTCTAGTTCACACATTATCATTTGTTTCCTTCAAGGTTGTTGCTGCAAAAAGTGACTCCTAAAGACATTGGTTATTACCTCATACTTGGTTGATTCATGAAAACAATCCCCAAACCATTTACCTCAAGCTATTTGCTAACTATTCCTAACCCTAGATTAGACTAATTTACTAGCATACTTCTTGTTGTTACAAAAGTAAGCTACAGCCATATATTGCAGCAGTAAAAGCTCCTAAAAGCAATTATTAAAGTTGATTTTTACATTGCCTTATTAGCTTCTGACAAGTGCTAGCATATTGCTAATATTAGGTTACCATTTTGGGTCATTTTGAAGCTTGTTTAAGACATAAATTGTGAAGCTATCATATATACATTGCTGTTATAAATTTCTGTTTGCTTCATCTTATATCAACTTATTGTTTTTATTGAAAGTCCAAGGTTTTACGAAGCATTAACATCAATTGTTACTTGCAAAATAGTGTTTTCCTGTTGTCTTGTTATTGGCAGGTACACTTAAGCATATCTTTGCTTCATATTGTTAAACCTCTGGGACTTTCTGATCAGTGTGACTTGTGAGAGAGGACAACTTTCCTTGATACCATTACCTTTGCCTTCTCGAACCCCCAGGTCATCGGGGACGTCTCCCCTAGGCTTTCACCCCTAAAGAGAAAGAGGTGTCTTATTTAGGTGACAGTGATAGGACAACCTCCTGTTACGCCAATTTACCATCCACTTGCCTTTGCCTTTTGGGCAAGTACAAATTGTGCGATAACAGGCCCCACTCAGCACTAAAGCTGAGCACCCCCCTTGACAGGGCCCCACAATCCACCAACAACAAATTTTGTGGCTGAATTTCCTAAGGAAAACTTAAGCTAATCTTATAAGGCTGATATGGGTTAATTTAATCTCCCATGCATGCCTTGGGCACTAGGAGTAGGCAAGTGGGAACACCTGCTGCTACAGAAAATTAACCTGCTTTTGCACTCCCACTATGTACCTACATTGGATGTACTCTTTTAGTCCCAATGACCTACTTTTGCAGCCGTTTGCTGGACATTAATAAAATTATTTTATCTTATCTTATCTAAGCCACTGTCAGTGGATGAAAATAACCTCGACCACCCAATCAGCATGGCACACAATATAAGGTAACATGTGAAAAGGTGACCCAGATAAGTTTCTAATCTCTTGTCCAAGAATCGCAATCGAATTGCCTTCTAAGCCATTGTCACAATCCATGCCATTAAACATCTTGCATCATTTCATGAGAAGGAATCCTTCAGATTCCCCATATATCTGTAGAGACATTCAAAAAATGTCAAGAGAGTTACCATTTTTAATTATTCTATGATGAAAGCATGAATACTAAGCTTTTCTTTTGTTGCTTTCCAGTTTCCACACAATAAACTTACTTTTATCATTGCCATGTATGTTCTGCCAAATAACTTAATAGTTTATCACTTTATTTAAAAACTAAACCAGTAAGTAATGTATTACCGTAGATGCATATTCTGCAAGAATCTTGGCAACCGTGCGATTATAAATCTGTCCATGATGTTTGTGAACAAGAATACCTGTCCTCAAGTCTGCAATAAAAAATATGTTTCAGTCAAATATGCCAGAAAAATGAAATGTTACTACTACAAAAGACTGATACTTCACTAATGGAGAACCCTGTATGAGACACAAGCATATTGTGTAGCATACCCAACGCCACTCATACAATCTCTATGGCATATCCAATGCTCTGATACAAATATGTAGTGTACCGAGCTGCCCTTCTTTGGCCCACGGATACCAAAACCATAAAAATTTCCTTCTCATTCCCATAATGTAACTATGCCTGGAGCTTCCAGAAGCTCTCAAGCCAGATTTATATGCAAATCTGATGTGAAATTGAAATATGCAAGCTCTCAAGCCAGATTTATATGCAAATCTGATGTGAAATTGAAATATGCATACTCAGAAATCAGATTCACATACAGCATATATAGAAGCATGCAATTTTAACAGCAGCTTGTAAATATCCGTAGTGTCTAAACATCTACAGCCTAATTCATTTATACATCGTCCATTGAATTCATCCATTACCATTCAACATAACAAGATACTTACATTCACCCACACATTTCTCCATTCATACACAGCATACGTAACAGCATATGAAATTAACAGCAAACAGGAGACTTTGCATCATACAAACACAGACTCATAGATTAACAGCGGAATTACAAAAACAGTGAATGTACTTATCTTTTTCACAGATTGAGCATGTGGAATTGACCATGTAGGAGACATTTTCCTCCCAACCATAGGTATCCTCTGCAAATACCACCCCCAATTTGGAGCTATGAAGCAACAAGGGTGAAGTTCTGCCTGCAGTGAGTCTAACTCAGACATAACCCCAAACTGTTGTGCCGCATGACCCTAGTCAGTCACAGCAACTGCGAATGAATCCCAACACCAGCCAAACCAGTGCAGATAGGACCCTCTACCAACACTCCCTCTACATACAAGATTCTCCCTATGCTAGCACTCACCCATCTCAGCCATTCCACCATGAAAACACTCACTGCATAGGGAACCCTTCAAATCGAAGTTACAATTCTGGCATAGAGAATCCCAGTGAAGCTATAAATCTGGTAGCGGCAATGCTTAGCAGTGCAGCCCATCAGCAATCCATCACCAAATCTCCTATTAGCAGAATTGAGGCAAAAACCACAGCTCTAAATGATCAAGATGTAGCTGAAGCTCAATGCGTGGCAGCAATTTCCCTTCCAGGCTGAAGCTCAATACATGGCAGCCATATATCTCCAACAGCATAACACATACCTTCATAACAGTCCCTGTTATTGCACAGTTTGTAGCTAGGATACAAGGCTATAAGATAAAAGGCCAAACTGGCGTAACAGGAACCAATCCCACCCAATGTCACCACAATGGGATGGTTCTTTCTCTTTAGGGAGGTTAGGCCCAGGGGAGACGTCCCCGGTGACCTGGGGTTTTGAAGAGGCAAAGGGCTAATAATATAAAGATAAGGTTTTCCCCCTTCACAAGTTACCACCCAAACAGATAGTCCAGCCAAAGGCCAATTTAAGAAGTAAAACCCCCAAAGAAGTGTACCTGCCTGGAACAAAGCAACAGCAAACTGATATATGCAAGCTATTTCAATGGGTTAGTACTTTATAAGACTATCTGATAAATACATATAAGCAATTAGCAATAAATGTTGACAAAACCAATGTTTATCAATATCAATGAAAAGTTATAACACTTCACCAATAAATATTGGAACAATGTAGCATTCAATGTAACCAATCAACACCTTATTCAATTAATGCCTAAACCACCATTCAATTGCTCTTAAGACAAAACGTTGTTGCACTAAAGATGTAATAACCAAGGATGACGGCAGTACTTAGGGTCAGTAAGTTAGTTAGGTTTAGTGTCGTTAGGGTTTGAAATTCAAAGGGTTTTGAGAGTGTTGTAATCAAGTTTCACTTCAACGTTGGAGGACTTTAGATCAGTGCCTTAGAGGGTAAAATGGAGTCAAAAGTGGAGGACGCAAGGGTTGAAGGAGGATGGCTAAGGACTAGAGGGAAGAGTTCTGAAGTGCTACAATGGCAGGGCCTTAGAATCATAACCCTAGGGGAGAGAGGCTCACTACGGTGTTGCTATAGCAAGGCCTCGTGCTCTCTCCTCCTTCCTTAGATGGAAAATGGCTAGTTCAATGAAGCACAAAATCAAGAGAAGAAAGTCTAATGAGGGAGAGTGTTGCTACAGCAAGGCTCTTTCATCAAACCCTAAAAGAAAAACGGCCCTAAGTGTAGATAACCTAGGCCTGGGACGTCTACTTCCTTTTGAGTTCTAGATGGTACAGCTAGCATAAATGATGAGATAAAGAGGGTGTAGCTACGGCTAGGCTCTCTCTTCTCTATCAATGGCTGAAAATTTCTCTATCAGGGGACATGAGACAAAGACCTACTTGTGTGATTGTCACCTAGGGTTTTGATTCAGTAAATTATAAATATATGCAAGAAAATAAGACTGCAACCATTCATTTAAGAAGTTTTGCAGAAAAATACTTACAATTCATCCAGAAATAACCATGCAAACCCTAGTTGTAACACCTTCCTTCAAGAGAAACACCATAGAATGCCAAAAAGTCTTCCTTCAACAAGTGCGCCTCACTAAATCAGCCAAAATACCCAAGATAGGGCGCAAATTTCAGACCTCCTTATGGAGTGAATGAGTAGTCATGAAAAAATGAGAGTTAAAATCCTTCATTTATACAAAACTTTGACCTAATTTTACATTTTAGGTCAGGTAAAAGGCCGACAAGGCCGTAATATCCAATCATATTGTATTTACATTAAATTGTCACTCTAAAACCCTAATCAAGCAAAAGGTAAGACGTCGCCCCTTTCTAGGGTGACGTTAGCCCCTATTAGGGCAAGTGCAACCTCCTGAAGCAAGACGTTAGCCCTTTTTGGGCTTCTCCAAGCTACCACACGTACCAACTGCCCTGTCCATCTGCCAACACGCTCATAATGACGTCATCAGCCTCCTGGTGACGTCCTAGGCCATTTAGAGCCAACGTCCCACTGAAAATGGGTCAATTCCCCTAGGTCCAGCTGTGTCCATGGGCTCATCAGTCACAGGGATCATAGCAATGTCAATCACATCTCATCATCAATATTATTAAACAAATGCATAAAATCCCTAATATATCAGTTAACAGCTCAAAGATGTTACACAAACATGCAATACAAGTCTGGAGAAAAAGGGCAAGGCGTCCTATTGGGCTAGTGTCCACAGGAAAAGGAAAGTTCCCGGAAAGACCTCATCCAAGCCATGTAAGTGGGTGATGTGGTCAGGGGATGTCCAAGCATGTAAAAGCCCCTTCAAGGGAGGCGCCAGCCCCTTTTAGGGCAGATGAGACATCCAGGAGCAAAACGTTAGCCCCTTTGGGGCCTCTCCAACATGCCACACATGCACTGCTGCCCAGTCTGCCTCCATGAATGTCCATGAAGTTGGATGACGTCATGGTGAGGATGGGGGCGTCCTGAGCCTTCCAAGGCCAACGTTCCACTGAAAAGGGGTCATTCCCCCTAGGCCGGGCTCCGCCAAAGTGCCTT
>ML782867.1:657919-669661 GCA_009831015.1 Picea engelmannii | reverse complement strand
GACAAAGCTGGCTGAGAAGAAGAAGATGGGTCCCCCAGGACCATGCTCAGGTCGCTCCTGCTCTCGGTACTCCATGTCTAGGACCATGTGGGCCTCGAGACATGATCTCCTAGTTATCCCTAGATATCGGGGATAACAGGTCCATTACCCAAAACTTTGTGCTATGGGTCTTTCTTCAAGGGTTGACATCAATGACAACCAACCTTAATCAACAACAAGCACCCAAAGAAATTCAAGGATGAAATTGAGAAGGCCATCAAAGAACTATTGGACATGGGGCATATTAGGCCAAGCTCAAGCCCATTTGCATCTTCAATTGTGTTGGTCAAGAAGAAGGATGGTACAATGCGTATGTGTATTGATTACAGGGCCTTAAACAAAAAGACAATCAAAAACAAGTATATTATTGGATGAGCTTCATGGTGCAGTGTACTTCACAAAAATTGATCTACGCTCTGGATACCATCAAATTAGGATGAGGGAACAAGATATACAGAAGACAGCCTTCAGGTACCACTATGGGCACTATGAATTTCTAGTTATGCCCTTTGGATTAACCAATGTGCCAACCACCTTCCAATCATGTATGAACCATATATTCTATAAACAATTGAGGAAGTTTCTATTGGTTTTCTTCGATGATTTACTGATATATAGCAAAACTTGGGAGGATCACCTCAGGCATGTGGATGAGATCTTAAGCATCTTGGAAGAACAAGCATTGTACGCAAAAGAGTCCAAGTGGGAATTTGGTATGACGGAAGTCTTATACTTGGGGCACATCATTGGCGCACAAGGGGTACAGGTTCATCAAGAGAAGATCCAAACTATTTTAGACTAGCCCACACCCAAGACACTTACAGAGCTCAAGGGATTTTTTGGGATTTGCAGCTACTATAGGAGGTTTGTTAAGGGCTTTTCATAGCTAGGCGCACCACTGACTGATTTGACCAAGAAGGGCACATTCAGATGGAGTGATGAAGCACCACTAGCTTTTGATAAAATGAAGAAGGTCATGAGCACTTGTCCGATCCTAGCCTTACCAGATTTCTCCCAGCCATTCATATTAGAGTGTGACGCACCATGGGAAGGAATTGGCGTTGTTCTCATGCAAAACAGGTATCCCATTGTTTTTGAAAGAAGAAAATTAAGAGGGCCTGAGTTATTGTACACTATATATGATAAGGAGATGTTAGCTATCATGCATGTGCTAGCCAAATTCAAACAATACCTGGTGGGAGCAAAATTTGTAGTCCAAACCAAGGTTGTTGGGAGCGCAAAGCGCGAGCGGGAAGAGCAGATTTTCAAAAATCTCCGGGAGCGAGAGCGTTTCGGGAGCGTTTTTTATATAATACATAAAAAATATATATATTGATGCATATATATATATAACATGTAGAATGTTGAATCAATTGCAAAAAACATGAAAATATAGATATAAGATCATTTAACTAATTGATTAGTGATGAATCGATGATCATTAAAGCATTAACCATTTAGTACATACTACATATAACATCAATCATAAAAGCATCATAACATCAATCATTAACTTCAAAGGTAAATTGTCATATGATGTTCTTAAGTTCATAACTTCATAACTTCATTGTTTACAGAATAAGCCATAATAAACACTCAAGACTCAAGACTCAATACAAAGTACTAAGTTTTAGAGACTACTTCTAAACATGAAACAAAAAAAGAGATCTAGCAGGTACTAAGTACTATGCTCTAAGTTTTCCTCTTGCCACGAGAAACTTCTAGTTTTTTCTCCCGTGATGTTTGAATAAGAGGAGGAACAGGTGGAAGTGATCGTGGAACACAACCAGCAGCTGAATCGCCCCCTCGTGACAATGGATGTTGTGCAGATAAAGGTAAAACTGATGAATCTGGAACCCTTGTAGTGGATGGGGGTGGCATGTCTCCTCCAGGAATATGATCGCCATCATGATCACTCAAAAGTTCCTCTTGCAAGCGCTCTAAAACAATGGTTCCATCCTGTAAATTAGTCTCCTCTGGATTGTTATCCCAAGTCATATCTCTTTTACAAAAAGCATTCTCTTCTGCATCGCAGTAATACGACAGCGACCTCAAGTTGTATGCACATAAACCAAGCTTTCTGCCTGGTCTGCATTCAAGTTGTTTCTCTTTACACTGTGGATGAAGCTATAGGTGCTCCAACACCTCTCTGCAGAACAGGTGTTAACGACCTGAGAAAGCACCTTCGCCGCCAATTTATGCAAAGTTTTGGCAGGGGAGCCATGCATGTTCCACCATTCGATAGCACCCAACCTGTCTCGATCTTTGGTTGCATGCAAGTTACCAAAGACTCCATGCTCACTGATGTATTTGCTCAATTCGCTTCGTACTTGAGCACACTCCTCTTCATCAGGTACCAACTTGTCCAATGCAAGCATATATCCAATTTGCACCTCTGGATTTGTGTGTGGTTTTCTTCTTTCCCCACCCCCGGGTGTTGGTTGGGCTAACCAAGATGAAGAATAATATTTTGGGGTAAGGACATATGCCAGGGCATGGAGTGGATCATTCAAATTATCCCACCTTTTGACCACAAGTTTAAGGATATGATCATACAAGATCGCATCCTTCGGCTGAACAATGTCTTTGATTTGGTCTAGCATGTTGTACATATGCTCATACACCTCTCCAATCACCGGTCGATCTGTATCTGCAAACCGAATCATAATGTAAATGGGTTTGGTGAATTGCAAAATATACCGAACCTGTTGCCAAAAATGGCCATCAAGAACTATGTCCTCCACCTCCTGAAAGTCACTTCTCTCAGATACAGATGTAGCCCTGTCCCACACATATGCTTTCTCACACGGGTATAGGAACCTATGTATTTTGCATGACAATGGTGACATGTAAATTTTGTGGTTCCACCCCCTTTACCTCCCCCGAGCCTTATGACATACTTCCACAGAGGTGTGTAATTCCTTCCTCCTCTCCTTGGTATGTTTTGTCCACTTCTATTTCTTCGTCACTATCATGGTTATTTCGACGTGAAGTTCCCACCACCACCATCAAAATAAAAAATGGAACCAAAATGACATACCACGTTGACATTGTTGATATTATGGTAGCTGCGGGAGGTATTTACTTCCACGTGTAAACCTGACGAGAATAGAATATTCCGGAAAGCAAGAAGAAACCCTAATTAGTTGGCTAATAACCCTAGAAGACAAGTCGGCTCAAGAGGATAATTTGTATTAAGTTATTAGCCTCCAAGAGAAGAAGTTGGCTAAAGGAAATATTACATACTAAGTAAATAGGCACCCAGAATGAGAAGTCGGCCCAGGCAGTTTGCCAGTTTTAGTATAAATACAGGAGGCCAGTCCTCATTCTAGTAGGCAGTCTCAGAACTGCAGTAGCACACTTGTGCGCACTGCAGTTGGGCAGTTTTGTGCACAAGTTCTGGAGAAGCTGCTGCCGCCAGTCTATAGTTTCGGTCTTCTGTGGGTCTGTACTTTCTGATCAGTTTTGCTCTTCTTCTTGCTTGGTGCGTTATCCTTGGAGAGAGGTGTGCTATCTTGTTTAGGCTATCTAGCTTAGGGTTTGCTTCCAGAATCATTCTTTGTCAAGGTTAAGGTGCTCGGGGGTGGCTTCGGCCTATGGTTGGGTGACAATAGTGATATTGTCTATGGTTAAACGAGCACATCCATTATATTCTAACAGACATCATCATCATGATTATTGAACCTTGATAATAACTTGCTACCTGCAATAGAATGATGGAGGAGAAATGGGAAAGAGTAGGAGAAGAAAACATTCAAATATTCAACATAGCATAATATACTAGTTTACAACAAATGGATTTTATCTATTTTTAAACAAGAAACAAGAACGGGCTTAAGAGCCTACCTCTTTATCTCTCCAATGGTGGTTGAATATAACTATGGTAGCCTTCAATCTCCCTTCTAAGCTCTCACAAATGGAAGCCTTCAATCTTTCTTCCAAGCTCCCCAATCTCCCTATGGAAGCCTTCAATATTTCTTCCAAGTTCTCCAATCCCTTCCAAGCTCTCAAATCTCCCTTCGTTCTCCTTCAATGTTCCCTCAATCCCATCAATAACTAGCAAGAACCCTCTCAAAACCCTCCTAGCAAAGAAGAGTGAAATGAGAAATAGAATGAGAGAAAAATGGAGTGAGTCAGTGTTTTATTCCCTTAGAAACCCTAGCCATACCTTTTCCTCTCTTATGGAACCTTGTCTTGGTTCCCACTCACTACCAAAACAAAACAAAAATACCCTCTCTTGCCTCACACGCGTGAATTGAAGGGAAATCCTTAGGGAGCGTTTTTTTAATGGAGAGAGCGCTCAGGGAGCGAAAGCTCCCTCAGAAGGGAGCACGCAACGCTCCCTGCCCAGGGAGCACAACGCTCCCTGGGCAGGGAGTGCAATTCCTAAGCGCTCCCTTAAGGAGCGCACTTCGGGAGCAGGGGCGTGAGGGGAGGGGCGCTCCCTCGCAGCCTAGGTCCAAACTAATCATAACAGCCTCAAATACTTTCTAGAGCAAAAATATCTTAATGAGAGGCAACATAAATGGGTCAATAAGATCCAAGCCTATGACTTTTGTTATCCCCCACTTTTAGGGATAACTAGGAGATCATGTCTCGAGGCCCACAGGTCCTAGACATGGAGTATCGAGAGCCAGATCGACTTTAGCATGGCCCTGGAGGGCCCATGTTTTCTCCCTTTTAGCACCTCTACCTTTCCAGCAGCAGCAGCATCCATCACCATCGGCTTGGTCTTGTGTCAGAGATGGTTCTTGCTCCATGATGTAATGAATCCGGGTATCATGGTATGTGTCACTTTGATCATCAAAACCCTTGAATAGGTGCATTTAATTCCATTTGTTTCTAACAAATGCTTGGATTTTATACTTGCCCACTTGACCATGTCTGGGGGGATTAACAGGATGCCCTAGTAAGCATGTGCCCGTAGGTTCTGGTTTGCCCTAGTAAGCATGTGGTCCGCACATTTTACTTTTAAGCAATTGAATGGTCATTTAAGGCATTACCTAATGAAGTGTTAATTTGTTACATTGAATGCCCAGTTTCTTTAGCACTTATTAAAGAAGTGATATTATAAATTGTTGTTATTGTACAAACATTGACTTCGTCAATATTTTATTGCTCAAATTGCTTATTATCAGATAGTCATTGATTATATGAAGTACTAACCAAGCGAGTAAGCTTGCATATATATATAGATAGATAGATAGATAGATATATCTTGTTGCTTTGTCTCAGGCAGGTACATCTCTATTTTGGTTATACTTCTCTTTATTGGCTCGTTAGCCAGACTATCTGCTCGGTGGTGACTTGTGAGGGGGAATTTATCTTTTAGCCTTCAATCCTTTGACTTCTCAAAACCCCAGGTCACCGAGGACGTCTCCCCTGGGCCTTACCTCCCTAAACAGAAAGAACCTTCCTATCGAGGTGACATTGGGTGGGATTGGTTCAAGTTATGCCAGTTTTCCTCTTCATATCTATCTTTTATCCTCACTACAAATGGTGCGATAACATTTTGGCGCTGTTGTCGGGGAACACTGAGTCAAACCTTCCTCATACGACACTTCTCAGTAAGCCTTGCCTCTAGAGTCTTTATCTTACAAGCTTACTTGGTGACTCCACTTAGGGTGTTTTCCCTTATCTTTTAATAGTTTCATGAAAATTATCTGGCGACTCCACTGATGACGAAGCCAACAATGACTTCACAATGGGATCCCAGGAATTACGAGCCTTTAGACATGAGCAAAATCTCGAGATACCCACTCACTGGTAGCGATGGGGAAAGAGTTGACTTTCATATGAATGAATTTTATTCTTATTTTGGACTCCATCCTGTCGAAGATGTAGTGATGAAACTTTTTCCCACCGCTCCCATCATAGCACCACTTTTTCATCTTGCTTCCCGCTCACCTATCCCATTACACTTGTCCGGGCATTGGGTTGACCTATCATTTGAGGATTGCACCTTACCTAGTGGGAAGAAGGGGCTAAAGGCCCAGAAGGTAAATGCAAGCTGGCAAAAGATAAAAGCCTTAGAATAAAACCTCGAGATGCTTCGCCCAGGGATCCCCGAGAAAGCAATAAAAGGCTTCTCAGCAAGAAACAAGAGGGACCCGTAAAATAATAAAACAAGACCTAGTCAGAGGATAGGGGGTCTCATCATGAGCCAGCCTATTAGGTTCATGGGTATCTAGCAGTATGACATTACCACCAGCTGGTTACTACGCCAGGGTAGTGACCCTTGGTTGCATGGCCAAGGGAAAGGGGGTCTCATCACGAGCCAACCTTCTCATTTCTGTGAAAGTACTTGTGGGTAACACTGTCACCATTGGTCACCACGCCAGGGCAGTGTCCCCTAATTAGCATCTTGAAGAAAAATCAATAAAGAATAAAAGAATGAAAAATAAAGAATAAAAGGCATAAATGGGCTTGAAAAAAATTGCATCCAGGACAGGTGCAGCTCGCCTTTTACAAAGGCACCCACAAGTAAAGCTTTGCACCCTCTGCTCTCATTCCACCCACTTGCCTAGACATCCCTTATCCACATCACCCACTTGCATGGCTCAGACGGGGTCTCTTCCAGAAACTTTCCTCTTCCAGTGGACACTAGCCCAATAGGACGCCCTGTCACTTTCTCCAAACTTGTATTGCAGGCTTGTATAATGTCTTTGAGCTTTTAACTAGGGTAATAGGGGATTTATGCACATGTTTAATAACATTGATGATGAGATGTGATTGACATTGCTATGATCCCTGTGACTTATGATCCCATGGAGGGCGTAGCTATTGATGTGCAGGATCATGCCCGACGGACAGGTACCATGTTGGATCGGTACACATGGGGAGATGATCAGTTCGGACCTCCATGGGGCTGAAAAGCCCACCAGATGGATGTTGAGACCCCATCAGGGGGCAGAGACAGGACAGAGATGGTCAGAGGCTTTGCACCGGAGAAGAGGAGGACGTTCCACCAGAGGCACCCTGGCAGAGCTTGACCTAGGGGGGTTGTGCCTTATTCATTGGAACGTTGACCCTGGAAGGCCCAAGACGTCACCCATGATGATCATGACGTCATCCAGCCTTATGGACGTCTTGGGAGACAGATTTGGTAGTGTTGGCACATGTGGCAGGTTGGAGAAGCCCAAGGAGGGCTAACGTTTTGCTCCAGGATGTTGCATTTGCCCTAGAAGGCGCTAACGCCACCCAAAAAGGGGCATGACGTCTCTCTTCAACTTGATTAGAGTTTAATTTTAAGCATTTAATGTAAAACAGTATGATTTTTAGTATTTTGGCCTTGTCGGCCTTTTTGACTTAAAGGTAAAATTAGGTCATGGTACTGTATAAATTGAGGGTTTTTACCTTCATTTTTTCATCATCTCTCACTCACCACTTGGTGAGGTCTGAAATTTGCACCCTCTTTTAGGGTTTTGGCTGAAATTTTGAGGCACACTTGTTGAAGGAAACTTTTTATTGGCATTTTGGCATTTCTCTTGGTGGAAGGCCTTACAACTAGGGTTTGCTACTTGATTTCTTGGTTGAATGTAAGTAAATTTCTGCAAAACTTCTTAAATGAATGGTTGTAGTATTGTTTTTCTTGCATTTATGGTTATAATTTGCTGAATTAAACCCTAGGGGACAAGCACACATAGAAGGTCCTTGTCTCATGTCCCCATCAAGGTTTTAGCCATTTTATTTGCTGAAGTGAGATAGAGCCTTGCCTTAGCAACACTCTACTCTTTCAAGCCCTTGTAGAAGAAGATTGAGCCTTGCCATAGCAACACTCAAATCTATCTTCTCCCATGCTAGTCGTTTTTCTCATTTAAAGCTGAGAAGGAGAAAATGCATCAAGGCCTAGTTCCCCTACACCTTGGTGAGCCGTTTTTCCCTAGGGTTTGCCTGGTAAAGCCTTTCCATAGAAACACGTTACCTGCAAAACCTCTTGTCTTAGTTTTATGCAATCTTTTTGAGCTAGTCGTTTGCCATTGAGGTAAGGAAGGAGGAGAGAGCACTAAGGCCTAGTTCCCCTACACCAAAGTGAGCCTCTCTCCCCTAGGGTTTTATCCTTGAGGCCTTGCCATAGCAACACCTCAAGGTCTAACCCTCTTGTACTTAGTCTCTTATTATCATTTGATCCTTCAACTCTTGTGTCCTCTTGATGACTCCATATGCCCTAGGAACGCACTGATCTAAACACTAGTGTGAACTCAAAACAACTTTTAATACTTCGAACAAACCCTAACCTTTCTAACCCTAGCTTAAGACTAACCTTACTAACTTATTGTTGTCGTCATCTTTTGCTATAAACATCATTGTGCAGCTAATGTTTTACTTTTAAGCAATTGAATGGTCATTTAAGGCATTACCTAATGAAGTGTTAATTTGTTACATTGAATGCCCAGTTTCTTTAGCACTTATTAAAGAAGTGATATTATAAATTGTTGCTATTGTACAAACATTGACTTCGTCAATATTTTATTGCTCAAATTGCTTATTATCATTTAGTCATTGATTATATGAAGTACTAGCCAAGCGAGTAAGCTTGCATATATATATATATATATATCTTGTTGCTTTGTCTCGAGCAGGTACATCTCTATTTTGGTTATACTTCTCTTTATTGGCTCGTTAGCCAGACTATTTGCTCGGTGGTGACTTGTGAGGGGGAATTTATCTTTTAGCCTTCAATCCTTTGCCTTCTCAAAACCCCAGGGCACCAGGGACGTCTCCCCTGCGCCTTACCTCCCTAAACAAAAAGAACCTTCCTATCGAGGTGACATTGGGTGGGATTGGTTCGAGTTACACCAGTTTGCCTCTTCATATCTATCTTTTATCCTCACTACAAACTGTGCGATAACAACTTTGACATAGAATTTGTTGAAGGGAAAAATAATGTAGTAGAAAATGCCTTATCTAGAAGGCCCTCAACCTATTCCATGTCAGAGATATTCGTTGAGCGGAAATCACATCTTCTGGTAGAGTACTCAAAAAACAAGTTTGCATGTGAATTGATGGATGGCCAAGTCCAGGCTGACATGTATAGACTTGTGGATGACATCATATATTATAAAGGGAGGATCTATCTAGTTCCTGAATCTGGATTCAAGGAGAGGGTGTTGCAAGCATTTCATGACTCACCTCTAGCAGGGCATCAAGGGTTCCTTAAGGCTTACAGACAAATTAGAGAGAAGTTTCTTGGGGGGGCCTCAAGGAGGATGTTATGCACCACAATAGCGAGTGCGCCACATGTCAGCAAAACAAGGATGAACACACCCACCCAACAAGTTTAATGCAACCTCTTCCCATTCCAGAACACAAATGGGAAAGTATATCTATGGATTTTATCACAGGATTGCCCAAGGTACAGGGTAAGGATGGCTTTTTTGTGGTGGTGGATCGCTTGAAAAAAATTGCTCATTTTTGCTCTATATCCATGGAGTATTAGCACACATCCCAAGTAGCAAATTTATTTTTCAAGGAGATTTTCGGATTACATGGACTACCCATAATTATTGTGAGTAACAAGATCAGTAGATGCATGAGTACTTTTTGGGAGAAGTTATTTAGACTTGTTGGTACTGAATTGACCCCCGACACTAGTTATCATCCGCAGACAGATGGTCAAACTGAGATAGTCAACAAATGGGTGGAAGGATACCTCAGGAATAATGTGACATGTCAACAAAGGGCGTGGGTCAAGTGGTTACACTTGGGTGAGTACTGTTACAACACCACTCACCACATGTCCATTGGTATGTCTCCTTTCAGAGCGTTATATGACTATGATTCGCTCACTTTCATAGAAATCGTTTTTGGGGATAGTAGAGCCCCAATGGCTAAGGAGTGGATATAGGAAAGTCAAGACATACTCAGAGAGCTCAAAGATCATTTGCAAAAGGCCCTGTTATCCCCAACGCCTAGGGATAACTAAGGAGATGATGTCTCGAGGCCCTCAGGTTGCAGACATGGAGTACCGAGAGACAGCTTGACCAACAGTGTCCACTTACACACACAAAGACCCACCCCACCACCACAGCTCGAGGTTCGTCACGATGGTATCCACCACATCAGTTGGCCTCCGAAAGACATTGGGTCTTGCTTCATGAGGTACAAGTCAAGCATTATGGTGAGTGTGATTTCAATATTTGAGGCATTTGAGTTTGTTGCATCTATTACTGCTTTTGATTATGTGACATTTGCTTGGACATTATGTTTTTTTCCCTCTTTCACTTTGGTGGTTGACATTGCACCCAAGTAAGTGGGTCACCCTTAGGGATAGGTTTGCTACTCGGAGGTCATTTTGACGAATCATTGTGCCATTCCCGACCATACTTGTCACTTTCCACACTTCACCCCCTCATCTCCTCACCTTTTGGTATTTTCGAGTGTACTGGCCCAACAAGGGGTTGACCCTCATTTCATGGGAAGAAGGGGTTGAAGGCCCAGACACTTGTCACTGGAAAAAGATAAAAGCCAAACCATTAACCTTCTATATGCTCGCCCAGGGATCTCGAGGACAATGAAATGTCTCTCATAAGAAACTGATGGGACCTGTAAAAGAATAACTAATAACAAATGCCAACCAGGGAGGAGCATGTGTGGGCACTGTTTTTATTGCTTAGGTAGAAGCCCCACTCATGTTTCCAACTTAGGGAAGCATAATGTGACCAGGGTAGAGTCAAGGTGGACACAGATTTTCATGCTTAGGTAGAAGCCCCACCTTGGCTTCAACCTGGAAACATCCTAAAAGAATAAAAGGCAACAAATAGGCTTGGAAAAGGTTGCATTAAAAACGAAGGTGCAGCACACCCTCTACAAAGGCACCCATAAATGAGACACTACATCCACTTGTATGTCATGAACCCCATGCCCAAAAGTCTTCCCCTAATCCATGACACCTCATCCACATGACTTAGAAAGAGGTCCCCTCAGGAAACACCCCTAACACTTGAGGTAAAATTCACACAATAGGTCGTTTTGTCAACCCTTCCATACCTAAACTTGGCAATTACATAAGGTCTTTGAGCATTGGTTTATTTTGATGAGGTGGTTCGGATGTACATACTTACATGGCCCTTTTATTGATTTGATTTACTCAACATGATGCATTTGACTTGAGATCCTTGGAGGGCGTATGCATTTGTTTTTGCAGGATCCAACTGGTGGACAGTTTTTGAGGAACAAGCCTAGCTTGGGCTTCCATAGGGATTGAAGCCCACATGTTGGATACAAGGTCCCACATGCCAGATGATGAAGACATGTCTTTGGAGGCCTAGAAGACATCATGGAGGACCTAACCTAGCCCCTACCACCCAAACGATTTGCCTGAGAAGGCCAAAACGTCACCTTTGAGGGCTTGACATCATAGTAGGGCTAGGGTTTGGTGGTGGTTGAGGTGACTTGGCATGTTTTGAAGGAAGGAATCCCTGGATCATGAAGAATAGGTTTGGATCGAAGGCACTTTGATCCAGGTGGATATCGGGGGCCACCCACCTTTTCCAAATGGCTCAAAATAGTTTTCTGGCCATTTTGGCAATTTACTATTTTTAGCAGGTTTTAACTTCCAGGGCCATTTTGAGGGCCTAAATGAAGTTTTTTCAAGATCGAGGTTCTCAATGATAGCCAAAGGCATGATTGAGCCCCCAAAATGAATCTCCTCGACGATACCTTTCCAACGAGCTATCACACGCCTAAAACGGAGATCGTATG
>ML782867.1:624189-636760 GCA_009831015.1 Picea engelmannii | reverse complement strand
CACTCTCCCTCACTACACTCTCTTGTCTTGATTTATCTTTCATGCTAGCCGTTTTTGCCAAGTTAACCTAAGGAAGGAGGAGAGAGCACGAGGCCTTGCTTTAGCAACACCGGAGTGAGCCTCTCTCCCTTAGGGATTTGATTTTGGGGCCCTACCATAGCAGCACTTCAAAACTTTTCTTTCTAGTCCTTAGCCGTCCTCCTTCAATCCTTGCGTCCTCTATTAAATTGACTCCATAAGCCCAAAGGCACTGATCTTAGACCTCCAGCGTTGAAGTGAAAGTGATCAAACAAACTCTCAAACTCTTTTCTAAATTGAAACCCTAACTAACTGCTAACCCTAAAGTTGTTGACGTCATACTTGAGTATCTCATCTTTATGCAGCAACGTCCTGTTTAAGAAGCAATTGAATGGTGACTTAGGCATTAATTGATGTTGTGTTGATTTGTTACATTGAATGCCATCTCATTTCAGTATTTATTGAGGAAGTGATATTATTTGCATTGCTATATTGATAAACATTGACTTCGTCAATATTTATTGCCATAATTGCTTATATCAGATAGTCTTATGAAGTACTAACCCATTGAATCATAGCTTGCATATATTGGTTTGTTGTTGCTTTGTTCCGAGCAGGTTTTCTTCTTTGGGGCTTCACTTCATTAATGGTTGTTTAGCCGGGATTATCTGTTTGAGTGATGACCTGTGAAGGGGGAACTTTACCTTTGTCCTTTTAACTTTTTGCCTCTTCAAAACTCCAGGTTACCGGGGATGTCTCCCCTGGGCCTAATCTCCCTAAAGAGAAAGAACCTCCCCATCGTGGTGACATTGGGTGGGATAGGTTCCTGTTACGCCAGTTTGGCCTTCTATCTTATAGCCATTTGACCTAGCTACAAATTGAGCGATAACAGTGCCTCCTCTCAAGTTGCGCCCTCACTGGCTAAATGATGCGCTCTGGATGATTTCACCGTCAGAATTTGACGAGAAACCAGTCAATGGGTGCACCCTACCTTCCTCTCAATTGGGTCGGAAGGGAATCCTTAGATTCTCCCTGGCTAGGACAAGTCAAACCTCTTTGATGCTCAGTAGTTGTGCCCTCTACCTGAATAAGTGCGCCCTCACTACTGGAAACTGGATAATTGCTGCTAAAGTACGATGGAAGATCTGGATGATCTTCCCGGTGACTAGGGTGTGTCTCTCAACATCAAAATCAACCTATGGGTGTCTTCCTCATGGAATCCACAAAGCTCTGGGATTGCCTGAGCCTGAGATTCGGCTCTCTCCTCAACTGTCAAGTCAAATTCTTCATAATAATGAATTAGGTCGCTTTACCTTATGTTATAGCTGCCCGAAACTCTAATTTGTTGTTGACCTACTTTTATCTCCCTCACTTAGGCGCCTACTCTATTTTTAGCTCTAATTGGCTTAAAAGCACTTTTAGTCACTTTTAGCTCAATGTCACTTTCGAATTATATCACCCTCGGCTGAAGTGACCTCTAGTAACCCTGTTTACCCTTGTACGGCCCTAGCTATAGTCTAACGGGGTTGTTTAGAGTACTAAGCCCCCCTCTCTGGAGCTCCTATCAGAAAGGGACATTACATCTTGTTAATGCTTGGACTAGGTAAGGAATCTCTCTTGTTATTGCTTCTTTTCTTGGTTGCAAGGTTAATTTGCTAAGCTTTTGGTGAATATAAGGGCATAAAACCCCACTAAGCCCATCTTTTTGTCTTGAAATAACTTGTTGCATAAAGGAATACTAAGAGGAGTAAAAGGGTTTACACCCTCCTAGGGTTTTTCCTAGTTAGTTTAGCTTTCCTAGGGGAGTAAAAGGGATTACACCCCTAAGGAAGTAGCTCAACTAGCTCTTTAAATTTTCTAACTCCACAACCCAATAGCTAAAGGCACTAATCTCCTTGCATTGGAGAAACAAAATCATTGCATTGGGATATGTGAAATCACGAGATATTGAAGTTGTCTAAGTTGGAATCTATTCCATGTGCTTAAAGCTCACTAAGGCGTCTAAGGCGTTTTGTTTTTTCAAGGACTTCTTGTTACTGTAATAAAACAAAGCTACAGCCACTAGGGTTGCAGCAAACCCTAAACAAATCTCTAAATAAATCACAGTTCAACTGTCGAAAATTGCTAAGAATTTACCCCTATAATCTACTAGTCTCAACGCATCTTTTGGGTGGATTACTTGTGATTTTTGGTGGCCGATTTTTCTTCTGTAACAACTTGTTTGCTACAGCCATAAGGCTGCAAATATATCTCTGCAATACTTGTCTATAACAGCCTTACACTGACGCTAAAGTCTTATGCTTTTACACTTGAGTTGTACTAGTGTTTTGCTAACTTTCCTCTTGCATCATTTGATAGACTTTTAGCATCTTTTTAGCAGATCTAACAATCTTTCTTTTGTTGATATATGCTTTTGTTTACTGCTGCAATTAGGGAAAGCAAGATTAACTTTCTTTTCCACCTAATATATTACGTGCATACTTGGCTTTTCTTGTGTCTCGGGCAGGTACAATCACCCTTTGCAAGTACTCATACTTCTTGGCAACCATTGGCCACCACCGAGACGTGTCATCAAAGCCATCTTCCACATAAAAACTTGACCTATAGGGGCATCCATCTCATCATCTCACTTTCCCTCTCATTTCCCCCTAGGGTCACCGGGATTCCCCCCTTGAGGTGATCACTTAACCTCTAAAGTGACGGGAATACCTTTCTAAGGTGACAGTGGGTAGGTGTTCTCTTAGTTGTCGCCATTTATGGTTTGGGTCGGGCTTTGCTCAACCTTCAACTTGTGCGATAACAGGCACAAAACCAACAGAATTTTTATGCAGATAAACACAGAGTGGAGCGTAGTTTTGAGGTGGGGGACTTGGTCTACCTAAGGCTCCAACCATACCAGCATGCATCCGTCAAGAAAAGTGGCGCTGAGAAGCTCAAGCCACGTTTTTATGGGTCATACAGGGTGAGCAGAAAGGTGGCAGCTGTTGCATACGAGCTAGAGTTACCATTTGGGAGAAGATGCATAATGTCTTTCATGTGTCATGTCTAAAGAGAGCATTGGGCCAGCATGTTACTACTAATGAAGAATCGCCACCGGTTGATGAGGAAGGCCAACTGATCTTGATACCAGAGGAGATGTTGGAAATGAGGGAGAAGAAGCTAAGAAACAGGAGTATTTGATCAAATGGAAAATTTTGTCAATAGAGGACGCCACTTGGGTGGATGAACAAGTTTTGAAGCATCCAAGTTCGGAACTGCTTGTGGGCAAGCAATTACTATATGTGTTATATTATAACACATATACCATACGTGTTATAATATAACACATATAGTATATGGGTTATAATATAACACATATACTATATGTGTTGGAAAAGTTTGCCAATAGAGAATGCCACTTGGGTGGGTGAATAGGTTTTGAAGCATCCAGGTTCGGAATTGGTTGTGGGCAAGCAATTTCAAGCAGGGGAGATTGTAACGTCTCCTTCCATGTGATATTGACCATGGGGGACTAAGTAGCCTAGTTGTTCCCTCTAGGCTATACTCTCATAGAAAAAAAGAGGAATAAGAGTGTAAAAAGAGGGTCACCGAATAATTAAAGTTAATTTCAATAGGTGACAAAGATTAAGGAGAAAAAGGTAAAGTGGCTTTATGGATTAATTGGAGAAAAGAACCTTAGAAAGCCTAAATAATCATTTAAGTGACAATTACAAGATGGGATAAAAGGAGTGAGAGCGACTTTCTCATTCATTCTTGATCATTTTTCACTTGCATCTTTGAGCTCTACAGCTTGAGCATTTTGAGCGTTTTGAGTGAACAAACCCTAGAGATCAGCAAGGAGGTGAAAGATTCCTCTATTCCTGATCCAAGCTTGGCCAAGGAGGTGAAAGATTCCACCCTCACCATTCTATTCTGGTCCAGTTCCAGTTCTTGCATCTTTGGTGAAGAGGAGCACCACTATTGGGGGTTTTTTGCAGAGAGGGCGCATTGTTCAGTCAAGGATAGTTCGATTTATCTTTTTCGAGTGAGATCTTGAGGAGATCTAATTGAGGTTGCCTTTGGCTCACTCAGGGCTACTTTTCTCATCACTCTTTGGGGGTTTATCACTTCAGAATTATTTATTCTCAAAGCTGGGCGAATTTCCTAAAGGAGGGCACACTTATCCTTAGTGATTCAGAGGTTGGAGGGTCAGATCTACAGCTACAGTCAAGGAAACTCATCTTAGGTGATGGCCATCTCATATCCTTCAAGAATACACCATCATTGCAGTGTTTGGAAGCTAGATCTAGCAGGGTCGAATTTCTAAGAGTGATTGCCAGCCAGAGGGGCGCAACTCAGCCAGAAGACTATTGTAGCGAACAGAAAGGAAAGAAATTGATCTTCCAGATCTTGCATGCAGTTGTTGGAGGTTCAGAGGAGCTTATATCTCTCTTGTTGTTGAGTATTGGAGATATTCTCAGCCACACTCATTATTCTTCCATATCTATTCCAGATCTGTTCATTTTTTGTACTGAGGTCAGCTCATATATTAAATAAAATTCAGATCTAAAGTTTGTGGCATTTCTCTTGTGTTATTCCATTTGTATCTTGTTGTTTATCAATTGTTGTTTTATCTAAATCAATTACTTGCTACAAAAACTATAAATCTAAACCCCAACGCCACTGAAGAAGACACAACAGTAAACTGTATGACAAAATACCACAACCAAAAACACAATATTTCATTGATTTCCAGGAATGTCCACTTGGGGATCTTACAAGTTTATTCTTTTGCTTCTGCTGATTTATTTCTATAAATCATTAAAACTCAATCGTGTTTTTTATTTAGTTAATCTACTTAATAAGTTTATTACAGCAAGGCATTTGCTAAGAAATAAATTGCCAGGTGTTGGGTTGATGAAAAATTAACATGGTATCAGAGCCAGATCTCTGAGAAGGAAACCAATTGCACAGATCGTAAATTTTGCAGCACTGAAATTTTTTATTTTTGCAGTGCGGGAAAAATAAAAATAAAAAAGAGGGAGTTGTGCGGGTTGTACAATTGTACAGTCAAACAGACTAGCAACTGCAAAAGGTCTACGTGAAGCTTCAACAGAGTGAGCAGGCGCTAGAGAGAGTACGTGGAGCAGCAGGCAGGGGTCGTGGGCTGTTGGAAAAGACGTAGGCTGCAGTCACAGGCAGCAACCGCAACCGCTGGGAGAAGGGTTGCAGTGGAGAGGGGTCGCGGGTGCAGAGGGAGAAGCAACAGCGAACACCGTAGCAGTGGTCGCAGATTGCCACAGACAACACCACAACCAGCCACTACCAACAAGGTTGCGTACAGTCGCAGCATCCACAAAAGCGCATGGCAGGTCGCAGAGGGGCTGCGGGCGGACAAAAGGAATTGTGGGCAGGCCGTAGAGGGTTCAAGTAGAGTGCAGACAGCAACGGGAAGAGGTCCAGGCAGCAAGCAACAGAATTCCAGGCAGCGAGCAGAGAAGACCCTATCAATTTGTGTCCTTTAAGGAGTAAGCAAAAACTCTTCAATTTACTATGCCTGAAGGACAAGGCACATTTTTCAACAGTTTATTCCTTGTTAAAATTTGATTTGGAGATGGTCACAGCCGGTTCGAGGTCTGAGGACATGCTGGAGGGTGCATCGAACTTCGTACCTTGGAAGGCGAGGGTCACATTGAATTTCATGGAGAATGGGTAGTGGGATTTTGCTAACACAATCGTGGCCCCGCCGACGGATCCAAAGGACTTGGTCGCCCATGAGTTGAAGGACATGAAAGCCAGAAGGATCATCTTAGATGCAATGAAGGATCATTTGATTCCTCGCACATCTGAGAAGTTAGCCAAGGAGATGTTTGTAGCTCTGACGAATCTTTTCTAGAGCAATAATGCAAACAGGAAGATGGTGTTGAGGGTAAAGGATCAGAGACACCAAGATAACCAGATACAGTGACCAGTTATCTCACCAAGATCACTCAGGTACATGATCAGTTGGCAGCGACAGCAGTTGGTGAGGACGGCCCTGAATGGTTTCTTTAAGACATGGGCCCCATTCATCAAGGGCATCGTGGCATGGGAGACGCTTCCCAAGTTTGACATGCTATGGGATGATATCATCCAGAAGGAGATTCGGGAGGAATCTCTAGTAGGCCAAAAGGTTGGTGATGAATCTCTAGTAGGCCCTTGCTAGTCAGGCAAGGAACAAGGGGAATACAGGTGGAGAGTCAACTCCACGGGCTGGAAAGAAGAAGGATTTGAGCAAAGTGAAATACTTTGCATGCCACAATAGTGATCACTATGCTTCACAGTGTCCTGAACGAAAGAAGGGGAAGAGTAAGTCTCAGCAGGTAGCAGCATCTACACAAACTCAAGTCAAGGAGTTTCTTGAAAGGTTCCAGAAGGATTTCATGTTAATCTCATCTTTATGGCACAAATTATGGTACAGCCTGGTTCATGGATAGTTGGGCTTATCGTCACATGACGAGGACACATGAGTTGTTCACCAGTTAGTCAGAGAAAGACTCGCATTTGCATGTGGAGCCTGGCACCAATGCCAAGTGTGGTGTAGAGGGAGTTGGAACACTCGGGTTCCAACTAGAGTCGAGAGATTCTCTGGAGGTGGCAGATGTATTGTATGTCCCAGAGCTGAAGATGAATTTGCTTTCAATCTCAGCTCTAGAGGACAAGGGTTTTGCAGTCTTGTTCTGAAACGAACAAGTATTCATACATTCGTAGGGAGCTAGCCTTGACACAACAGTGAACATTGGCATTAGAGAGGGCAAGGTATACAGGTTGCAAGGCAGGCCTGTAGGTGGATCCAAGGGGATCTTGGATCATGGATCGATGTCAGTGACAGAGGATGAGGAGCAGGAGGCTCGGAAGGGTGAGCAAAGTTCACAGACTTCCAGTGTGGTAACTCAACCTTCAGATGCAAAGAGGGAGTTAGCCCCTTCCAACTCTGTTCGAAGACCTAATTAGTATGAGCTGACATTGATGGGTGGAGGCCAATTTCTTGCTCAAGAGAAAGAAATCGAACCAACCTCTCTCTATTGGTCCTGTGACATCACAAACAACGCCTCCACCCATGAACATCCTCCTTCCTAAGAATCCTCCCAAGATTGAAAAAGTGGACTTAAACTTTGACTTTGAAGGGGCATTAGCCAAGATGCATGTGACCATCCCCTTGAGAGAAGTCATCAAGGTACCATCTGTCAAAGAAAGATTTGATAATTTTTTCAAAGGATCGGATGGACCAATGGATCCTCCTATTATGCTACAAGCCGATCACTTTAGGGTCCAGTATGATGAAAACCCTCCTTTCTTCATGAACTTATCGATGAATAACAAATGCCTTAACAACTATATGCTAGATTCAGGGGCAGATGCCAACATGATGTCTCTAAAGGTCATGAAACAATTGGGCCTAAAAGTCACACGACCTTACAAGAATGTGTGTGGCTTTGAGTCTAGACCCATACCCACACATGGGGTAATTGAGAACGTGGAAGTATGCCTTGGAAAATACCCCAAGAGAGTAATCCATATGGACATTCTAGTAGTAGATGTCCCAGGTGTGTGGGGAATGTTGTTGTCCAAGAAATTTGTTGCTATGTTGGGAGGCACTCTAGAGATGGATCTCACCTATATCAATGTGCCTATGAACGATGGAACAATAAGTCGTCTCTCGAATGTGCCAACCAAAATCCATGTGCAAGAGATTATTGATCATATCGAAACTGGCAAAGCACATGAGCCAATCATAGAAAGTCTTCCTGAATTTTCTCCTGATGGCATGCCTTTTGCTACGGAAGAAGACTTTGATCAGATACAATGGCCGAAGGAGGATCATCAGCAACTCCTGAACAAGTATAAAGACAAGGAAGTTGGGGCGGTCAGGTTATTAAAGAAAGAAGAAGACAATGTATTGATCCAGCCGTCCCAACAAAAAGTTTCCACAGCAGAGTCCCACCCTCCTCCCTCAAGACAGTACACTAGGGTTGTGCAAGAAACAACCAAATTTACAACCAGAGATTAAAAAGAGGGAGACACAGTTTGGATTTGGGACGCAAAGAAGGGAAAGCCTACTATTTCAAGGGAACTGCACAATTTTGGCTTGGACCCTTCAGAGTTGGGAGAAATTCAATTAATGATGCCTATTATTTGTCTACATTGGAAGGAAGAAGGCGCCCATTACCAGTTAGCGGGCATCTCCTCAAGCCCCATCAAGGGACAGAGACTTGACTTCACAAGTAAGTACAGGTAAGTATGTAGGCATTTGCATTCATTGTATATACCATTTTGCATTTCATGCTAGAGTAGTTTGCATTTCCATTTGTATATATGCTTGCTTTCATTTTTTGTACTATATATGAGTCGGGGGTGATATCACCACCCCAAATGATTACTAATAATCTTATGTTGAGATCAAGCAGGTCACAGGTTATGCTAGAGATGTTGAGGTTCTCAAGCGCTCTACGGTGAGCACATGTCCCCGAGTTGGAGCCAGATGTTATCCACTAGCCTAGGGATAACTAAGGAGATTATGTCTCAAGGCCCACAGGTCCTAGACATGAGGTACCGAGAGCCAGATCGACTTGAGTCTGGCCCTGGAGGGCCCATCCTTTTCTTCTTCAGCGCCTCCACCTTGTCAGCAGCAGCAGCATCCATCCCATCGACCTAGTCCTTCAGCAGCAGTGGGTCTTGCTCCATGAGGCAATGAGTCCGGGTATCGTGGTATGTGTCACTCTGATTCTCAAAACATTTGAATATGTGCATTTAATTCTTTTTACTTCTAACGTGTGCTTGGACCTTATGCCTTTCCACTTGACCACACTTGGGGGCAATGACAGAATGCCCTAGTAAGTTGGTTCCCAAAGGGTTTGAGTTGAAAGACTTTCATAGGGTTGTCGAGAAGGAATTCCATAGCGAAAGACATCAAGTAGGATCTGTTATCCCCGATTTCTAGGAATAACTAGGAGATCATGTCTCGAGGCCCACAGGTCCTAGACATGGAGTACCGAGAGCAGGATTGACCTGAGCATGGCCCTGGAGGGCCCATCCTTCTCTTCCTTTATCAGATTTGTCTTGTCAGCAGCAGCGTCCATCACCATCGGCCTGGTCTTGTATCGGAGAAGACTCTTGCTCCATGAGGTAATTGGTCCAGGTATCATGGTATGTGTCACCTTTGATCATTATAACCTTTAGATATATGCATCTTACTCCTTTTATTTCTAACAACTGCTTGGATCTTACATTGACCCACTTGACCATCGTTGAGGGGATTGACAGGGTGTCCTAGCAAGCCTGTACCCATAGGTTTTGGTTTGCCACCGGGGGGGTTTCTGAAGAGCCATCGTCCGCTCCCATCATATCATAACTTTTACATCTTATCTCCCACTCATCTGTCCCATTCCCCTAAGTCCGGGCATTAGGATGATCTGTTTGTGGGGATTGCACCTTATCTCGTGGGAAGAAGGGGCTAAAGTCCCAGAAGGTAAAAGCAGCTGGTAAAAGATAAAAGCCATAAAAATGAAACCTAGAGATGCCTCACCCAGGGATCCCCGAGAAGGTAATAAAAAGCCTCTCAGTAAGAAATAAGAGGGACCCGAAGAAAAATAACAAAAAAAACAAGACCTAGCCAAGAGGATAGGGGGTCTCATCACAAGCCAGCCTATTATGTTCATGGGTACCTAACAGTATGACATTGCCACTATCCGGTTACCATGCCAGGGCAGTGACCTTGGGTTGCATGGCCAAGGGAAAGGGGGTCTCATCACGAGCCAGCCTTATCATCTCTGTAAAAGTGCTTGTGGGTAACACTGTCAGCTCTGGTCACCACGCCAAGGCAATGTCCTCTAGTTAGTCCTTGAAATAGAAAAAAGAAAAAAGCAAATAAAGAAAAGAAAAGAATAAAGGCAATAAAGGGCTTGGAAAGAATTGCATCCATGACAGGTACAGCTCGCCTTCCACAAAGGCACCCACAGGTAATATCATGCATCCCTGTCTCTCACTCTACCCGTATGTCTGGACATCCTTTGACCGCATCACCTCGTTTTACATGGCTTGGATGATACCCCTTGGAGACTTTCCTTTCCTTATGGATACTAGCCCAATAGGGTAGTTTGTCTTTTTCTTCGGCTTTGTATTGTAGGTCTTTGTAATATCTTTGAGCTATTGAATGATATATCAAGGTTTTTATGCATATGTTTGATAACATTATTGATGAAACATGATTGACATTGCTATGATCCCTGTGACTAATGAGCCCATGGAGGGCGAAGTTTTTGATGTACAGGACCATGCCCGACGGACAGGTACCAGTTGGACCGATACACATGGGGAGATGATTAGTTCGGATCTCCATGGGGCTGAAAAGCCCATCAAATGGTTGTTGGGACCCCATCAGGGGCAGAGACAGGACAGTGCTTGATTGAGCTTTTGCACCTGAGAAGAAGAAGGACGTTCCATCCAGAACACTTTGGCTAAGCCCAGCCCAGGGGGGTTGACCCACTTCAGGTGGAACGTCTCCGTTTGACAGCCCAGGACGTCACCTAGGAGCCATTGACGTCATCTTGAGAGTGTGGCAGTTTGACAGGGCAACCGGCACGTGTGGCAGGGTTTGGAGGCCCAAAGAGGGCCAACGTTTGTCATTTTGTGTTGCATTTGCCCTAAAAAGGGGCCAACGTCTCCCTCAGTAGGGCTTGACGTCTTGCTTATGCTCAGTTAGGGCTTTGATTTAACAATTTAATGTAAAAAACAGTATGATTTTGGTTTGTAGCCTTGTCGGCTATTTTTAATGACCTAATTTTAATTAGAGGTCATGATACAATATATATTGAGGAGTTTTTCCCTCATTTTGACATAACACACAACTCACTCTCTTGCGAGATCTGATTTTTGCGCCCTAGTTTGGGTATTTGGTCTTTTATATGAGGCGCACTTGTTGGAGGAAGGATTTTCTTGGCATATTTGGCATTTCTCTTGAAAGAAGGTTTACAACTAGGGTTTGCATTACTATTTCTTCATGATATGTAAGTGTATTTTCTGTAAAACTTCTTAATTGAATGGTTGTAGGCTTGTATTCTTGCATTTGTTATAAATTTGCTGATTTAAAACCCTAGGTGACAAGCACACAAGTAGGTCCTTGTTTCATGTCCCCTAAAAGAGAAATATTTAGCCATTGAAGAAGGAAAGAAGAGCCTAGCCTTTGCTACACTCTTTTCACTTTTTCCCTTGTGCTCGCTGTGATTTTTAAAGGTTAAAAGGGAGGAGACGTCCCAGGCCTAGGTTATCTACACCTAGGGCCGTCCATCTTCTAGGGTTTGGTGATAGAGCCTTGCCATTGCAACACTCTCCCTCACTTCACTCTCTTGTTTTAACTTATCTTTTATGCTAGTTGTTTTGCCAAGTTTGACCTAAGGAAGGAGGAAAGAGCACGAGGCCTTGCTTAAGCAACACCGGAGTGAGCCTCTTTCCCCTAGGGTTTTGATTCTAGGGCCCTGCCATTGCAGCACCTTAGAACCCTTCCCTCTTGTCCTTAGCCTTTTATCCCTTCAACTTTGTGTCCTCTCCTTAATTGACTCCATCTACCCCTAGGCACTGATCTTAGATCCACAACGTTGAAGTGATAGTGCTCAAACAACCTCTTAAAACTTTTAAATTTGAAACCCTAACTAACTAGCTAACCCTAACTAGGCTGACGTCATACTTGGTTATTCCATCCTGACGCAGCACCTTTTGATGATAAGCAAATAGATGATGGTTGAAAGCATTTATTGAGTAAAAGATTGATTAAATACATTGTTGGCTACATCATCTCAGTAGTTATTGATGAATTGATATTTCTCCACTGCTATATTGATAAACGTTGACCTCATTAATACCCACTGTTTTAATTGCTTACATATTGATGTTAGATAGTTATATGAAGTACTAACCCACTGAATTATAGCCTGCATATATATTGTTTTGCTATTGTCTTTTTCCGGGCAGGTGTTCTCATTTGGGCATACACTTCTTTATTGGCTGATTAGCCAGACTATCTGACCTTGGTGGTAACTGTTATCGCACAGTTTGTAGCTAGGTCAAATGGCTAGAGAATAGAGGGCAAACTGGCGTAACAAGAACCTTCCCCACCCAATGTCACCTCAATGGGGCGGTTCTTTCTATTTAGGGAGGTTAACCCAGGGGAGACGTCCCCGGTAACCTAGGGTTTTGAAGAGGCAAAGGTATAAAGTCAAGATTAAAGTTTCCCCCTCACAGGTTACCACCAAGGTCAGACAGTCCAGCTAATCAACCAATAAAGAAGTGTATGCCCAAATGAAAACACCTGACCGAAACAAGACAACAATAATACAGTATATATGCAAGTTGTAACTCAATGGGTTAGTACGTCAATGACTATCTGCTATTAATTTATAAGCAATGTAAAACAATAGATACCAATGAAGTCAACGTTTCATCAATTAGCTATGGCAAAAGCATCAATTCATTAATAACTATCAAGATGATCAAGCCAACAATGTATCCAACCAACACTTTACTCAATAAATGCTTTAAA
>ML782867.1:576778-607251 GCA_009831015.1 Picea engelmannii | reverse complement strand
GCTGCTACACAATCTCTCCTTTATTATTCTTTCAAAACACCACTCCTAGATACTCTCCTCAACTATGGAACAAATACAATGCCAAATAATGGAACCCCTTATCCTCCTAGCAGTTCACTATCCAACATCGTTCGATAGTCATCTAGGGTAGGGTTTTGACTTTCTCAACCCTTAATTGTGATAAGGTTTCGAACCTTCTAGAATATTCTTGAAAGTCCATATGTGGCTAGCCCCATATGTGTGAGTAATGGGAGCTAATGTGGCATCCACTTGTACCACGGTGGTCGACACGATAGGTCAACTTGTGAGAGGCATAACTTTTCAATACGAGCTCGGATTGATGCGATTTTTGCACCATTGGAAAGGTCTTGATGTGTAGAATAGTTTCAAGGCATCTAAATTAAATTTAAGAAATTTTTAACCCCAAAAATGTTGTTTGATGCCTCAAATGATTTTGAAAGGTTTCAAACCTCAATTTTCCAAACCGAGACCTACCATTAAAATGACCTTGCAAGTTGATTCCTCCATTTTTTTCCACTCTGAAAGCATCGAGATAAATGAAAAATAATATAATGATCCAATTCGAATCAACTAACCTCAATCACATCATAGAACAACTTTTGTATGTGCTTTGCTTCTACATCTTTCATCTTCACCATCAATATTGGGAGAGGCGGGATTTAGACCTACATAGAAAACTATAGATTGATAGATTTTGTTTATTACTTGTTACGTTCCACAAATAAATAAATAAATAATAAGTTTAGTGTGTACTATTAATTAATAAGAGTCTTCCTGCTATTTTGAAGAAGTCATAGGGCGTGTACTTAATCAGAGTGGGGTAAGGAACAGTTGTAGTATTAATTGTTCTTGAAGAAGAGCCAATAAAGTCTTTTTACAAACCCTTCATCCCATAACTGTGCAAAAAAAATGATATGCACCTTCTCATTTTTCTTCAGAAAAAGTGCTACCACATCCTGTTAGAATGACCAATGAAATTATTATTGGTTGAGAGAAACACATTGTTAACTCATCATTATCTATTTCATAAATAAAACAACAAAACTTGTTTTACATAGTAACTTGAATAAAACATGCACTAGCAATCCTTGGTGCCCAAAGAACAAGCAATCAAAATCCCCAAACGCACGCAGAGACTTGTTGTTGTGGAACCCCACTTGTTTATCATGCTCGCCCTCATCCACTTATTTTCCAACCTTGATTTATCTATTTGTGGTGCGTGCTATGTGCATTTATACTTAAACCAAAAAACCACAAATTTGAAACCTATATTACGTTCCCTTTTGCATGATACATCTTCATATATAAGAATCAAGATGAAATGGTGTGAGTACTTTTCAAGATATTGACTTCTTCTTTTGGGTTAAGGATCTCTATCCATGGCTAAAGGGTTACGAGTACGAGTTTTGTCTCCACTATGTGCTTTGTGTATTGATATATCTTCTCGGAATAAAGTTTTAATAATGTGGATTATTTTATTGTACATTTTGGTTTGTTGTTTTGGTTAACGATTTGTATCTAAAAGTAAAAGGTTTTGAGTTATATTTTTAATTAAAGATTTGTATTTAAGTAAATGGCTTTGAGTTTTATTTCCACTTGGTATGGAGTGCGTCAATATAATTATGTTCATAAGAATATAGTTCTAGTAGCATGGGTACATTGTTGAATATATTAAATGGGTTAAAGATCTATATCCACAAAGATTCATTTTCCAAGACATTCATATGTGCCAAATAAAAAAACCAAAGCATTAAATTGGAGAGAAATGACTTAAGCTTGTTTGCAGGACATTTATCAGTTATCAACTTTAGTTGTAAAAAAGAGGAGTAAGTTAATATTGTAGCAAATTGACCCTCTTTCCTACCACATCTTATAAAAATCTGATATATATTTTAATCATGAGCAAAATTCTACCATGATTTAAGACCCATGTATGGTGCATCAATGTCTTTAAGGGTTTCGCCTAATTTTGAATCGACCCAAATTATTAAAAAATTGATTAAATTATCAAATCAATGGAAACTCTAACTTTTTATATCATCGAATTTTAACATTTAAAAAAAAAAATTACTCAAAAAAAAAAAAAAATATATATATATATATATATATATATATTAATATGATGAAAAAAACAACACAATTTCACCACTACTTCCCCTTCACTGATAATGTTGAGACTGATAACACTGAGACTACACAGTACACAATACATAGTACATTGAATTGACAAGGGAAGATCTTGTTAAGTTAGATAGCATTAGTTTGTAAACCATATATATCACATGGAAGAAATGAAATGAGTTGCCAAATTTCGCCATACATATTGCATTAATACTTAAAAAAAAATTAATAAACATGTTGAAGAACTAGACAATAGATTGTAAAACCTTTACCAGGTCTTAATCCCACCACTCCACATGACAATATTTAGAGTCACCACAACAATCCATGTGGCCACAATTTTGGAGGGTTTCCCATCCAAACAAATTCCAATATAAAATTATCTCATGCAATTATATTAATTAAACCTTGGTCATACCACAAGCTATGCATATGTGATATAAAAATATTAACTCCCTTCATAATACCAAAGTCTTTCTCATATAAAAATAAAAATTATAAATAAACTTTTTGTTACACTTATAACTAATTTTGGGAAATATAGATATCTAGTATCTATGTTAAATTATAATCAAGGATAGTATTTAGTTTTATTTATATGATTAAGGTTAAGTGTTACTAGAAAACATATGATTCATTGGGAGTAGCCACAATGATGACCATAAGGGACACTGGTTTCTTGCATATACTATCTAGGTTGAAATTGTTTTTTGGTCCTAGAGTAAGACATGAAATTGCTTCTGATTGACTAAGATCCCCATCTTCATCAAATGTACGGAAACAAATTATAGTCCAAGACTCAGAGGCATCTAGCATAAGTGGAAGTTTGCTCCCTTATGAATCACCAATAGGTCATTTTAGGTGGCATGGTTTTCCTTGAATAACAATGATAAATCAACTCATATTCGTAGATAGTGGCCAATAATAATTGTCCTCACTACCCAATTGACCATTGAGTTATGATAGGTTTATCCACTAAGTTATGATTGGTTGATTCAACTCCTTTTAAGTATAATTTGATCAGACCACCCTCTTCTTTGACAACAACATCTATTCACCAAGTCGATTGTTTCTATGAAATTGTGAAGTGACATATATATCATTTGAAACTTTGGCAAAACCATATCGTTGAAGTATAATTTTATCACATCACTCTCTTCTTTAGCAATGATGTTTATTCCCATGTATATTGTTTCAATAAAACATTGAAGTGGCATACATTTTATTTAAAACTTTGATAAATCTTAGGTTTTTTTTTTTTTTGTTTTTTTGTTTTTTTGTTTTTTTTTTTTTTGTTTTTTTAAGGTGGCAGAATATCATAATTCAATGGTCAATGGATAGTGAGGATAGCTATCACTCATTAATATCCATGAAGTGGGTTGACTCATCACGTTATTCAAGGAAAACCACACCATCTGAAATAACCCATTGGTGGTTTGTAAGGGGACAAACTTTCACTCCTGGAAGATATCTCTGGGTCCTAGGATATTAACATGGTTCCTTATGTCCGAGGAAGACGAGCTCTTAGTCAATGAAAAGTAGTTTTAGGTCTAACTCCAAGATCATAATGTAGTTTTAGCCTTGATAGTTTTTGCAAGAAAACTAATATCTTTTATTTGTAAGAACCATAAATCTTATATTTACAAGGTATTTATTTTTTTCTCCTTTTCCAAACCAATAAAATTTATTTACATATATTATCCATAATTATTTATTTAAATTTATTTAAATAAAAATATTATAAATAAAACTCATGATCAATTAAAAACCGCATAGTCTAAACATTCGATTTTTTGGATTTTTTACGAGCATATTTTTCTGATCATTTTTTACTGAAATCTGGTTAAAAATTGTTGGAACTCCATATTTGAGTGATTGAGTATGTATAATTTGAGTGCCTTGAGAGTTTTCCAGGGTGTTGAATCCATTTATACATTCAAAAATGCAATTTAAACAACAAAAAATGGAGTTTTTTTTTCACAAAAACTGGGAAATTTTATTATAAAAAAAGGTGCAGTCGAAACCGCAAAGAAGTTACAAAATGTTTGAAATTTCAAGCCAACCTGGTGCCTCAAATAGACAATTGTTACATACTACTAATGACTTTGTCAAACTCTCAAATGAAATCTTGACATAGAACAACCTTACTGAATACACTTGGAAAAAGACTCCGAGGATAAAAGTGAAGAGACATTGCATCTAAATTAACTTGTTGGGGAAGAGCTTGCCTTTTTGCCTGACTTGCGGGCCTGACTCTGTGTTACCATTGGATGTGATGTTACATGTGCTTTCTTCTTCTTTCCAACTACCGTCCAAACTTCATTAGAAGATGTTGGACAATTTGTAATGTCTATGATTCCTAGATTTTCTTGATTTGAAGCTTCTTATTTTTCTTGATCTGAAACCTCAACAACATTAGCCTGATCTGCCCAACAGGTCGATAGCTGAGGGGATTGTTGGATCCAAAGTCCCTTATCTGAGACCTGAAGGGCATATGCCTCTTTCTTCGGCTTCTAAGTGGAGTTGTGGCACGAGACTTGAGATAACAGAGTGTGTTGAATAGGAGGATCTGATTGAGAAGGGTTTTTTCTGTCTTACAGAGGCTCTTTGCAGTCTTTTGAAATTGCTTGATGGCCATCATTAGATCCAACCCACCAAGTGGATTTTTGATGCTTTATGATCTTCTTGAACCCTTTAGGACAATCAGATGCAAGATGACTTGTTTCAAAACAAGATCTGCAATGCAAGGAGACTCTCTCATAGTCAAGTTTTTGAGGCCAAGAGCAATTTTTACCAACAAGAATAACTTCGGCCGGGAATAGTTTACTAAAGTCCATTTCCACGCAAATACGAGCATAAGTAGAGGTGTTGTGCCTCATAGTTTCACAAATGTCAAAGTGGAATTTTCCTAGTGTCGAACCAATGGCTTCAAGAGAGGGTAAGCCCAAAAAATGCAAGGGATGATTGGGAAGTCTCACCCAAACTGGGGTTGAGGAGAGAATGTCAGAAGCTGGATTGAAAGAAGGAGACCAGGGTTTCATGCACAAACCTAAGTTTCCCCAAATCCACGAACCTGAGTTGAAAATCATATCCCAATCTTCCTGAATGTCAAACTCAACAATGAAGAAGCCTCTGGCACAAGGATGAATGAAAGCTTGTTGTTATGATAGGGATCCAGGTAGCAGAGATCCAGTTGTTAAGATATGCTAACTTTGGCCAAAAACCATTAAAGTGACAGACCAAACTCACAGATCTGTAATATTCCTCCTCTTCATCAGCATTTTTTCCCATGGGATTGACAAGAGACGAGGCTTCCTGAACCAGGAGAGATGGAGAAGATGGAGCAGATTCCCTCTGAACAATATCTCGAAAAGAAGCTCCATACTACAAGATAGGACCCATCTTGAACAAAGAAATGGAAGGAACAACCCCACGACTTGGGGTTATAGCAACAACAAAAGAGGCTACCTCCATGATCGTCGAATGAGGCTGGAATGGGGATGACATAGCCGTTGTGCATGGGCCACGAGCGGCCAGGGTTAAACCCTAGCTGCCGCGAACAGAAGCCCAAGCGAATCCATCACTTATCTAGTCATGCTTAACAAAAAATGGAGATTTCACCTAGATCTGTTTTGTTGAATTCTAGTAAAAAATTTCAAAAAGTTAAATATTTAAACAACACGATTAAAAATTACAAATGTAAAATCTTTTAACGAGCAAACAAAATCCGATATCAACCACATGCAAGTGCAAGTATGAATGAGAATGGAGAAGGGTGGGGATTTCGATGCTTTCGAAAGACAAGGGCGACAACCTCATCTTGTGTAGGTGTGGTGACTACGACGATGACACCATTCATAATAGCGCAAAGTTTTTTTAGAGTTGTTTCATGGTTGGTATCCATATGAAGACAAGTATAGGAGCGAAAAAATTATTCTAGGGATATGCCATCCTTATGTATACACCTTCAACGTAATAAAACATACGTGTGTAGTGTAAGATATCTACAAATTATCCCCTTACTAAGTGTACCAATGTATGTTTGTTTTTGTCAACCTTCATTTCATGGGAGGAGCCTAGTTAGACAATGAATTCTTACAAGTACTGGAATTTTATATTTCATGACAATGTTTGAGATTTAAAATACTTTATTTTATGAGAAGAAAAGGAATGGTATGTGTTATCTAATCACATACAACTTGGTAGAGGTTTCTCTTGGGTGGACAACTTTGTAATTTGTGCAATCCTTTCTATAGAAATACTTGTGCAAGTTCGAAACTTGCAACATGATGTGGCCTATATTAGGTAGCTTATAAACTTATAGGAGGCACACTTTATATCATGACGAGAGAACCACTTGGAGCCTCTCCTACATGATTTTTCCATTCTTGATAGTCTCAACGTTCAAAGTGTCACCCTTGACATCGCGTTGGAAACATCATGGAAAAAAAGTAAGGAGTGAAGGCAATATTGCACCCTAGAAAACTCAATGGACCAATAAGTTCCTTACGTTTGCACTTGCTATTTCGAAGGGGGAGACGCTAGTTGAGCCTACCACTAATTGTTGAGAATTGATCACCATCAACCTAGAGCCTAATGTTACTGGTTGGGGGTCAATGTTCAAGGACCATGATGATATGTGGTTTAATGTTGAACCTTTGTATGTCACTGCCTAATATTTTTGGAAACATGTTTATTTGAGCTATTTGTTTATGTTATTCTCTAAATACTTTATGGACTTTTATGCAATATATGTCTACTTGAGTTATTTGCTTATATTATTCTCTAAATAATTTATGGATTTTTAAGCGATATATATCTACTCAAGACATCGATATTAGCGTTTTATTTTTCTTTTTTTCTTTATGTTCTTTGATCTTTTTTTTTTTTTTAATTCTGAAAAATGCTTCGATACTCAACGTTGTTGGTCTAGTCTTTATTGATACTTTCTTAAGATCCCAACGTGTAGCTACAACATTGTTTAGAGAAAAAACCTCACCACTTGTAATAACAAGTAGGCGATTCATAAGGGAGAAAAATTACTCTTGCTATATGCCTATGGGTCTTGGGTTGTTAACTCGTTTCCTTACCTTCTAGGAAGACGAGTTCTTAGCCAAGTAGGAGTAGTTTTAGGTCATAAACCAAGACCAAAGATGCAGTTCCAACCTTGATCTATATCTAGAAGACCACTGATATCCAATGCTAGTCATTCTTGAGGCTCTAGCAAAGGGTTCGTGCTCTCCTCAAGCAACCTGCCTTAACCCCATACATGAAACAAAGATATAAAACCTCAAATGCAATTTTACCTCTTACCTAGAGGAATATATTAACTTAAAGCAATATCAATAGTCAATACTTGTAGTCATCATTTTTACGTATTTTTTTTAATAACATATATTGACGAGGATAAAAATTATTGAAGTGAACACAACTTCTAAGTTATATAGTGTTTATAAGTTAACCATAAATAATACATAAACAAGAATCACTCATTAACCATCCCATCTCATGTCATAGTTCCAATGCCACATATATTATTAAGGGAGTAAGTTAAAAAATAAACAAACTCAACCATTTGTTTGTTTACTCAAATAAAATAGAACTTTATCAAAAGTTATAATTTCATGTTCTCAAAAAATCCAAATCATCAAAATTAAAATAAAATTAAAAAAACCTTAACTAACTTAAAAAATTAAACTCTTTTTTTTTTATCCATTTTTTAATTTACTCCTACTCTTCCTACTTCTACAAGCCGTAGTCTAAACGTTCTACGTTTTGGCCTTTTTTGGGGGATATTTTCTATTTAATTTTGCCTCAAATCTGGCGAGATATTATTGGATTTGCATATTTGAGTGGCTAAGTCTGTATAATCCAAGTGCCCCAAGAGTTTTTCAGCACACTGAATCCATTTATGCATTCAAAAATGCAATTTAAATAACAGAAAATTGCAATTTCATCCAAATGTATGCCACTAGATTCCGACGAATAAAACCAAAACTTAGAACATTTAGACAACCCCCTCCTAACACTACCATAACACGACATAGGCTATCCACCATGCAACAACCCAATTATTGGGAGGCTACTGCATGGTTATTGATATCCCATGCCATAGCAACCCAATACCATGCATGGTGGGTTTGACCACATTAATTGTCTATTCACCGTGAGTCTCCTCGTCCCCTTGTCGTCACTCACAGATTGTCGCATATGGATATTCAATACATGAGATCACCAAATTCGGGAGATCTGCTTGCTCCCACGAGATCAATCAAACCACCAAATCCCGTTGGATCCATAGCAGTTGGAAACCCGGATCTGTGCTACAGTGACTTCACTGCCAAAATTAAATGTCAGACCTACCATTGCAGCATAGTTCGCAGACGGATTCAACAAGCTGTTTTTTAATCCGGTGCACCGCGAGATCAACAAAAATTTCTGGGCATTTCGATATTTGGAGTGGCGTTGTCTCGAATTCGGAACCTGCAATTATCTCGGCAGTTATCTCTCCCAGGTAAGTCTCATTCTCTTTCAACTCAACATATGAAGTCCATTGTTCGACATTCATCACAAGGCAACTCTATATTTCCTGCATAAGCATAGATTTCTTGTTGCATGAGCAATTTGCATAAACATACATTTACATAAGCATAGATTTATTGTCGTTGTATGAGCAATTAGTGAGTAAGGGCTCTCTATATGTAAGGTCATTGCCTTGAGTAAGCGCTCTCTAGAAGTATCCAGTGCATTCCATTGAGACAATGCAAGTAGCAAAACAACACAGGTGTGATGTATCACATATGGGGCAAGGGAAACTTTAGAGATTATTCTCATTGGTGCAAGAAGAACATGATAAACCAAAAACTAAGCTAAATAAGTGCAATACTATTCACTTTATACAGGTATTCCCAGGACAGTAAGGTTCAGGATTGGATATTGTTTTTGAAATTTGAAATTTGAGTTGGTTAAGGCCAATCCATAAACTCTATATATTGTTTTTGAAATTTGAGTTGGTTAAGCTCAAGGCTCAATATATTTTCATTAATAGGCAGAATATTATGCATTTTGTTGTAGAGCATAACATTTACTACAATTTGGTACAGTGTATGTATTGTTAGATCAATGTACCAAGATAGAGCTAATGCCATGCAACTCTATTCTTATTGGTAAACCTTATGCACCTAACAACACCCTTAATAAGGTTGTTTATGCTGAGATATATATCATTAGATTTGAAAATATTTCAAATCCATATCCCAACATTTACAACATAATTCCAACCATGCACTTAATCAACTACTTGCAACAGATAATATCATTTGACTTACGAAGAGCAACAAATAACAACATATTGTTCTACTATTCTGGAGACGTCTATGAGATTTTAAGATCTAATTCAATAAAACTTGTCTCACCTTTGACTTCAATGTCATTGCAGATGGTTATCGCCAATGTGGTCTTGCCACTACCAACCATGCTTATAACTCCAAGCAGTGGAATATCTTTGCACAAGAGGTGTTCCTTCAGCTCACCTATCGGTATCTCCAAACCTGGAAATTTCGGGACGCTCAATTCGAAAGCCAGTTTATCAATTTTTGATAGACCCATCAGGCCTTCGATAGACTTCGTGCACAATCCTTCAATTTTACTCTCAATAGTTTCCAATTTATCCTCCATTTTGTGCTCAATTTTCTCATGTATACATAATAACCTATAATTTTTTGCACATACATTAAATATACATATTAATTTAAATTTCATAAATATAAAATATCGTACTAAATGTAACTTTATACCAAACTAAGAAAGATACAATTTCTTACACATAGTTGGTTGGGCATTCTTCAATTAAAAGACAATTTCTTTATTGTTGTTTATGCATATATGCAAAATTTGTGTTCATTTTCTATTATGAGAATCATTGTATTATGTGTGTTGTATGTGATAATATGTTTGATATTTCCACTGCAATGTATTTATTAACACCTAAACATACATTATATTAAACTTCAGCGCTTCTTCGGATGCTCAATTAGTTGTTATTAGGATTGCACCTCGAATTAACCAATTAATGCTACCATCATTTCCTTTACAAATCAATCCTCCACATCATCTTTATCAATGGTTAGAATTGTGGTTTATACCTACAATACTATTACTAATTTGTTGGAATCCTTGGCTTGGAATTCCTCAATTTCTCAAGATTGTTCAATGATTATATTTAAGGTGTACTCTTTAATTTTATTTCTTTATATTATTATAATAATTATGATTTTTTATTTATTTTTTAAATCTTAAAAAAAAAAATGTAATCATTAATCTTATTCATATTTCTTCTTTCTGCACTAAAAATATACAGCCATTCCCAAGTGTAACAAGAAACGTTAATATTATAGCATAAGTTATTTTATGTGTTTTTTCTTTCCACTATATTTTTTTTGAAAGTAATTAAAATGTCTCACATTCCCAAATATAACAAGAAACGTTAATAACATAAGTTCTTTTATATGTTTTTTATTTTTACTATATTTTCTGAAAGTAGTTAAAATGTTTAGCATTTCCAAATATAACAATAAACGTTAATATTATAGCAAGTTATTTTATATGTTTTTTTGTTTTTTTTTAACTATATTTTCTAAAAGTAGTTAAAATGTATGGCTTAAAATGAGAGGAATTCATTTATTTATATTTTTGTAAAAGTGTTCAATTGATTCATAATCGTTGTTTATATTGTTTTCTTATTATAACCAATTTGTAAGGGACTCATTTATGAGATGTTGTGATGATTGTTTGTAACTCGGAATTCTGGTGTGAACATGAACATCATTATAAAGCATAGAGGAAATGTCACAACGTATATTGCATGTAACAATGCCTTTATTATCACGCATAAGCATAGATCTCATTTCTAGAATAGATAGGCATATGACATCGTTGCTTATTTTTTAAAGGTGTTTTTATAGTCATTCTAACATCATTGTTGTTTACATATTCATTTATAAGGAATTGAGAAAATGGAGGAAAGTAGACATGAATGGTATGTAGTTATTAAGGCACTAAACAAGTATTTTATTGTTTGGTTGATGATTGTGTCATTATCTTGACCCGGTCAAAACTATCTGGCCTTAATCACCATTGTGATATCATAGATAATCTCCCTCCAATTCCTCCATGCCCAAGAGGTCGAGTAGGAGATGGAAATGCTAAATGCGCTGCCAAATCACCAAGGTTAAAAGGAAGAATGAAAAAATTCAATAAGATGTAGATGCAAGGTTGTGTCGTGCACGAAAGCAGGCATATAAAAGATTTGTCAATGAAGAAATAAGTCCCGCTACATAAGTATTTATTGGCATTTGTATCTATTTGTTTTTTTAATAATATAATTTTATTATTATTAACAAAATTCATTGTAACTCTTTTTCACATTCAGTTGCTACGTTTGATCAACTCAACGATGATTCAAAGAAAAAAAAATCATGAAAAAATGAATTGTTGGGATCAAAGTTTACCTCGTAGACGTATGGACATAACTAAATGGATAGATATTGCTTTACAACAAAAAGAAAGAACATGGCTTTCTAATGATATAGGGGAAGAAGAGTTGGATGGGCATGCCCATATATTAAACTTTGGGGAAACTAGTAATAACAATGAGTACACAGTTGAGTCAATTTTTTTTGCATGCACTGATTTTCAAGACATTTTAACATTAGATGGTATCTATTTTTGTTATCAATTGTATATTGATTCCCCATTGTTTTTTATATGCCTAGACTGAATGACAAAATTCCCCAGAGAGATCACCACATAGTTTTGTTGTTGAATATAGATCGACTAACTTAGATATCCAACCAACATCAAGTTGTGAACCATTACAACGCTCACCTAGATTTCAAGGGATTTTGAGGAAAGTAAGTTTTGCTTCCATACAACCTATTTTATAAAAACATTAACATATAAATTATTATATTATACTAGGATGACAAAGTGCAAAATGAATATTCTATTTTTTGGATTTTCTTTTATGATTTGTCATTGATTATATAGATTTAATTTTTTTAATATATAGATTATTTCTTCTTTATGCTGCAAGGGTATTTTTTTAAACCATTACAATCATTACAAGCCTCAAAATATGGTCAAAAAATTGAAAAGAATATAAATGAAACAGATCAAATGCCACAACCATCTTCACATTCAATGTGGCAACGCAAATTACGTTTATATGTATTTATATTTTTGTATAATCATTAGCAAAATTTTACATTTAATTCGGTTTGATTTGCTTATATCTTTTTATAATTTTATGTTTAGAATAAAACATATGCATCTCCCAAATTTCCTTTGCACACAAATGATGGTGGAAATGCAACACATTTTTCAGAAATCCACAATAAATCACATTATCTTCAACCATTACAACATTCACCTCCACTTGAAGAAAAATTAGGAGAGGTAAGTTCTATACCCTATACACATATTTTCATTATATCAATATCATTTCAATATTGATTGATAGTGTTGTAACTTTTACAGAAGACAAACAAGGTAAATGGTTATGCTATGGTTAAAAGGACAAGAATCACACCAAAGGACTTGAAATCACGTGGGTTCAAGTCTCATAAATAATGCATAGAACATATATGTTCAACTAGTATTGCTCTGACAAAAACCACCAGGTTTGCTACTTTGAAGTCTAAACAATGCACCAAGTTTAAGTAACTTGGGTTACAAATATATAGCTTTGATCAATCTTTTGTATAAATAGGGGCTACATACAAAGACATGAAAATAATTAAACCTACAAGGAATGAGTCTTTACATAGTTTCAATAACTGAACTTTCTAGTATTGTGTTTTATGTTTTGAATCTCAATTTTTTTGTCACATAAAGCACAATAAAAAAAATTGGTTTTATGGAAGTCACTTTTATTTAAATATATAGAGTATTGTAGTCTAGCCTATCCAATATAGGAAGGAGTTTCATTTTTTACAAGCATTTTATGTGCTCTACTTTATATATTCTAATTTCTACAAGAAATTAATATGTGTTTGCTACTAATTGTGGAATATGATAATATAAAGAACTTGTATTCTAAATATACATGTTTAAATATAAACGCTTCAATATTATGGAAAAATTAAATGAACAAAACATAGTTTTTTATTTTGGGCATATAATCCAATTTTAATTTAAACATTTATAAAATATAATATAATAAAACAAATATTTCACATTTTTATTGATACAAGAGGGGTTTCATATTTTTTCACATACTTTATGTGCCATGTTTTATATAGTCTAATTTCAAAAGAAAATTAGTGTATCTTTATTGGTAATTGTGGAATATAATAATGTAGATAACTTATATTATAAGTATACAAGTTTAAGTATAGATGCTTTGAGATTATGGAAAACAAAATGAATAGAAAAGTGGGCTTTTACTCTTTTCGATCAATGCAATATCTTGATTGCACTTTTTAAGTGTAAGGTGATAGGATGAGCATGTTTAGAATTTGTTAACAAAATCTTAATTATATCATATATCCATTACACTTTATAATTAATTTTGTATATATTTTATTATACTCTTTTAAATTTTATATTTTAATGTTAGAAACTTAATAATTTCATAGTTTTATAATCAATAAAAGAAAAATTAAAATATATTAATATTAATATATACGATATTATAATTTTTCAATAAAAAAACATTTTAAAAAATAAATTATTTAAAAAAAAATTAAAGATAAAAAATCCTTAATAAATTATAAAATAAAAAATATCTTTTATATTCTTAAGCCTTTCCTACTACATCAAACATTACAAACAACTTTATATATTCATAATAACATAAAACATTGTCATAATCATGTACACTTGTTTAATGTGATGACATATATATAAAGAAAATAAAAAGTTTTGATTATAAGAAAAGTGAGAGAAAGAACATATTCACACTCCTTATATATATATATATATATAATTTATTGTTTTTTCAAGATATTTTTTGTAAACTTTAAAATTGATAAATGAAAGAAAGTTTGTTACAAGATTAAAGAATTTAAAAATTTAAAAATTTAAAAATTTGTTACAAAATTATTTAAAATATTTTTCTTTTTATATGAATTATTAAAGCATATGAAATTAATCATTTCTTCCAAACATACAAAGAGCAAATCATAATTTTTTTATAGAATTATAAACAAGGATCACAACAAAACCATGGTAAACAAACCTTGATAAAGAAATAATGAATTCATTCAAACCATAAACTTAAACTAGGGTTAAGCTAATTCTAACTCAAGAAAATTTATATTGGCTACTTGTTGACGGGTTGGAATGGCCCATTAGATCAGATTAAGGAGAAAACCCGATGGCGAGTCCCAATTAGACCCACTCTCGTTTGGGGTAGAATTTTCGACCAGTTTATGGCATGGTTGCCTTATTAACTACAAACTAACCAAATATGAATATGAGAACTGTAGGTTCTCATATGAATTAAAAGCTGGAAATTCTAACTGATTATTACTAAAACTAAAATGAAAGACTAAAGGTCTAAGATGTAGATTTATCCTATCCTAAGTTAATCTGTCATGATCAAGAGAAACACGCAAGATGAACACAGTGAGACATGATATTACTTGCATAGAAAAAATTCATGTGACAAGGAATATGGAATGATTATCTTCGTCTTGAGACTCTGCTCAACACGTTGCATGACATCTTCTTCCAGGGTGATGATTTTGGAGGGTTAGATTAATATTTTCTCGATAACCTCCACGCCAATCTCGTTGATCGCTTCGATAGCTCTATGTGTGAGGTTCCTCTTGGTGTCCACGTCCTCAATCAATGTCTAGGTTGATGAAGCTTTGTCGACAACCCTTAAGGGATCCATTCTGAACAATGGAAGTAAGTTGTTTGTTGATCCCCATACCTTAGCACTGGACTCAGTGACATGTTCCTGAGTCTTTAGAACATCTGCGATCGTTGATATATCGGTCTTCAAAAGTCCGCGATCTCGGATCTTTCTCTTGTCTGAATATGTTGGAAGGGTTTTGGGGGATGAGACTGTTTGCAATGAATCTTGTCATTCTATTATTTTGCTGTAGGCTTTCATGGCCTTTTGAGAAAGGGAAACGTAATCAACTGAGGTGTACTCTAGATAAAGGGCCATGTAATCAGTTGGGCTATAACTAGGAGAAATAAAGATGCGTGGTCATCGACAAAAAAGAAAGGAGCATGAGGATGATGTCGCACTGCTAACTTTCGACAACAACATTATGAGGTTTCGTCGGCGGCGAAAAACAAAGATGTGCGTATGGGCATCGCTTGATATGGGCCCAACGATGAAAAGGGACGAAAAGGGGAAAATAAGAATTCGGCACGGGACCTAACTTTGGCGTTTAAGTTCTGAATGTGCCGATGAAGGTTCAGAGAAAGATCTTATAAAATAAAGAAAAGTGTGCATCCCCATACTAAGATTGAAAAATTTAAGTGGAGGATGGGTTGTTGTTCCATCACAACATTACTATAAGGAGTGGATGGGTTGTTGTTCCATCACAACACTACTATAAGGAGTAGATGGACTATTTATTTTAAATGCGCATATATTTAAGTTGGCTTCCGTATAAGTGCATATACCGAAGCATGCATATACATAAGCCAACTAGAATAAATACACATATACGAAAGCCAAGCATATACAAAAGCCAACTAGAATAAATGCACATATAATAAACCCAACTTCTGTATATGCGCATATGTAGAAGAACGCATATATGGAAGCCAACTTTCATAAATACGCATATATGGAAGCCAACTTCCATAAATGGCATATATGGAAGCCAATTTCCCTAAATAACTTCAGTAAATGCACATTTACGGAAGTTGGCTTTCGTATATCTGCACTTATGTGCATACTGAATCCAACTTCTGTAAATGTGTATTTACAGAAGTTGGCTTTAGTATATGTGTATATACAGAAGCGCGCATATACTGAAGCCAAATTCCATAAATGCACATATACAAAAGCCAACTTCCGCAAATAATTTATGTAAATAAACATTTACTGAAGTTTGCTTCCATATATGCGCGCATTCGTATATGCACATACTGAATCTAACTCCCATAAATGCGCATTTACATAAGTTGGCTTCAGTGTATGTGCATATACATAAGCCAACTTCCATATATGCACATTTACGAAAGGTTTCTTCCGTAAATGCGCATATACAGAAATTGGCTTCCATATATGCGCATATACGGAAGCGCACATATAATGAAGCCAACTTCCATAAATGCGCATATAAGGAAGCCAATTTCCATAAATGCACATTTACAGAAGTTGGATTCAATATATGTGAATATACAGAAGTGCACATATACAAAAGCCAACTTTCGTAAGTGCACATTTATGGAAGTTAGATTTATTATATGTGCATATATGAAAGCGTGCATATACAGAAGCATGCATATACGGAAATTGGCTTTTGTATATGCGCATTTATGGAAGTTGGCTTCCATATATGCTTGCTTTCGTATATGCGCATATACAAAAGCTGCCTTTCGTAAACGCATTTATGAAAGACTGCTTTCGTAAATGCACATATACGTAAGTTGGCTTCTGTATATGCGCATATATGGAAAACTCCTTCCATAAATTCACATATATGTAAGTTAGCTTCTGTATATGCGCATATACGAAATCATAAGCATGCATATATGGAAGCCAACTTCCATAAATATGCATATACAAAAGCCAACTTCCGTAAATGCTCATTTGCAGAAGTTGGATTCAGTTTATGCGCATATACGGAAGCACACATATACGAAAACCAACTTCTATAACTATGCATATATGGAAGCAGCCTTTCCTAAATTCACATTTACAAAAGTTGGATTATGTATATGTGCATATACTGAAGCCAACTTTCGTAAATGAGATTTTACGGAAGTTGGCTTCTGTATATGGTTTCCGTAAATGCGTATTTACGGAAGTTGGGTTCAGTATATGTAAATATACGGAAGCGTGCATGTACAGAAGCCAACCTCTGTAAATGTGCATATACGGAAGCATGCATATACAAAATATTCCTTCTGTAAATACGCATTTATGGAAGACTGCTTCCGTAAATGCACATATACATAAGTTGGCTTCCATATATGTGCATATACAGAATTTGGCTTATGTATATGCACATATACAAAAGTTGTCTTTTGTATATGCACATTTATGGAAGTTAGCTTATGTATATGCGCGCTTCCGTATATGCACTTATACAAAAGTTGTATTCTGTAACTACGCATTTATGGAAGACTGCTTCTGTAAATGCACATATACGTAAGTTGGCTTCCAAATATGCGCATATACGGAAGTTGGATTTTGTATATCCTCATATACGGAAGTTAGATTATGTATATGCACATTTATGGAAATTGGCTTCCGTATATGCGCGCTTCCGTATATGCCAACTTCCATAAATGCGCATATACAAATGCCAACTTCCATAAAAGTGCATATACAGAAGCCAACTTTTGTAAATGCGCATTTACAGAAGTTGGATTATGTATATGCACATATACAGAAGCACGCATATACGAAAGCCAACTTCTGTAAATGTGCATATATAGAAGGACACATATACATAAGTTGGCTTTTGTATATGCACATTTATGGAAGTTGGTCTCCATATATGTGTGTTTTTGTATATGCACATATGCGAAAGTTGTCTTCCGTAAATACATATTTATGGAAGACTGCTTATGTAAATGCACATATACAGAAGTTGGATTTCATATATATGTGCATATACAGAAGCACATATATATAGAAGCCAACTTCCATAAATGCACATATACGGAAACCAACTTCCCATATATGCACATTTACGGAAGGCTCATTCTGTAAATGCGCATTGTAAAAGCGCATATACGTAAGTTGGTTTTTTTATATGCGCATATACGGAAGTTGGATTTAATATATGCGCATATACAAAAGCATGTATATGCAGAAACCAACTTCCATATATGTGTATAAACGGAAGCCAACATCCGTATATGCGCATTTATGGAAGTTGGATTCAGTATATGCGCATATATGAAAGCGTGCATATGCAGAAGCCAACTTTCGTATATGCACATTTACGGAAGCAGCCTTACAAAAATGCACATATACGGATGTTGGCTTCCATATATGTGTGCTTCCATATATAAGCATATACAAAAGTGTGCATATATGGAAGCGTGCATTTATGGAAGCCAACTTCCGTAAATGCGCATATACGAAAGCCAACTTCTGTAAATGAGCAGTTACGAAAGTTGGATTTAGTATATGTGCATATACAGAAGTGTGCATATACGAAAGCGTGCATTTACGAAAGCCAACTTCTGTAAATGCACATATACAGAAGCCAACTTCTATAAATAAGCATTTACAAAAGTTGGATTCTGTATATGCGCATATATGGAAGCAAACTTCTGTAAATGAGCATTTATGAAAGTTGGATTCGGTATATATGCATATATAGAAGTTGGATTCAGTTTATGCGCATATATGTAAGTTGGGTTTCGTATATGCTCATATACATAAGTTGGCTTTCGTATATGCACGCTTCCATATATGCCCATTTACAGAAAGTTGCTTCCGTAAATGCGCATATACGTAAGTTGACTTCCCAATATGAGCATATATAGAGGCTCACATATACGGAAGCCAACTTTGATAAATGCGCATATACAAAAGCCAAATTTTGTAAATGCGCATTTACAGAAGTTGAATTCAGTATATGTGCATATACATAAGCCCACATATATGGAAGCACACATAGACGAAAGTTGGCTTATGTATATGTGCATTTATGGAAGTTGGATTATGTATATGCGCGCTTTCATATATGCACATTTACGGAAGTTGGCTTCTTGTTGCGACATTGATAAGAAAGTTTATCGTAAAATTGAACATTAATGTTATTGCATAAAGAGAGAATTGAATCGTAATATGTCAAGAGGTTCAATATAAAGCAATGCGATATAGTGGTAATTTAAAAGTAAAATATTAATTGCCATTAACTGTATATTATTGTGAGATTTGAAGAAAAATATATGTTATGTTTGAATTTGGTATGAAAGTTTACTTTGAACAGTATGTCACATGACCAAATATGGAAAGTAATAATTTTATAATATTGACATCGATATTTTTTATATTCGAACAAACACGTCGAAACTGCCTCCTTACCACAAACATGTTGAAAATGTCAGATCATTGCTTTCAACTTAGACAAAAAAGAATAGCATAATAAATAAGTTAATTCCCAAAAATTATGAGCCTAAAGATCAGTAGAATTCATGTATGAATACAACATTTTTATTCATGCCTTATAAAATAATCTTTGAAAATTATTTATTCTCCATAACTCTTGGTAAAAAAAACATAAATAAAGAAAATGATATAATATGGAGGAGAAAAAATCATTTCCCCTAAATCATGACCCCAAAGATCAGTAGAATTCATCAATCAAGAAAACAAATTTGAATGTAAAATATTAATTGCCATCAACTGAATATTAGTTGTCAGATTTGAAGAAAAATATGTTATGTTTGAATTTGGTATGGAATTTTACTTTGAACAATATGTCACATGGCCAAGTATGGAGAGTAATAATTTTATAAGATTGACATCAATATTTTTAATATTCAAACAAACATGTTGAAACTGCCTCCCTATCACAAACATGTTGAAAGTGTCAGATCATTGCTTTCAACTTAGACAAACAAGAATAACATAATAAAAAAATTAATTCCCAAAAATTATGAGCCTAAAGATTAGTAGAATTCATGTATGAATACAACAAATTTATAAAATAATCTTCCAAAATTCTTTGTTCTCCACATCTCTTGGTAAAGAAAAAAATAAATAAAGAAAATGATATAATATGGAGGAGAAAAAATTAATTCCCTTAAATTATTACCCCAAATATGAGTAGAATTTATCAATCAAGCCAACATATTTTTTCTCCCATATAGATTATGTAGTAAACAAAACTAAATGCATTATAAAAACTATATTCTTTGAACAATTACAATTACTTACAACATATAAATAACATGAGACATTGCAACATATCGAGAGTAAAAACACAATTTGATGGGGAAATAATGTATTGTTGACACGTATAAAAGAAAAAGGATTTTCATATCAATAATACTATGACAATTAACCGGTAATAAAGTATAAAAAATCCAATAATTTTAAAAATCCCTTAAATGCTAAATATAGCGTAACATATTCCAAAGTACAACGAGACTTATGACAAATACAACACCAATTAACATCCACATGAACTTGACGACCCCTTTGCCTTTCGATCCATTCTCTTCGTAGCTTTTTGTCGGCTTCCCTATCAGAAACATGCTAAAACTCACGAACCATTACCTTCAACTTAGCTAAACAATGAAGCATCTCATTGAAAATGTGTGTTGGAGTTCCATTTATCCTACCAATCATATCTTGAATGCTAGTAAGAAACTATTGTTGAGTAGTAATATCATGTATCGCTGAAATGAACTTTGACACACTTTCATTGTCCCTAACTATATGCTAAAAAAACAATAAACAAAAAGTATATATTTAATATGGATGAGAAAAAAAAAAAACACACACACAACAAAACATTCATTCTAAAAAATTATGAGTACAACGATTATATTGATCCATTTTTAAAAATGTTGAAATAAAAACTAAATTACAAAAAGGGGAGTCTTTTTAAGGTAATGTTTAAAAATATGAAAACAAAAGTAGAAAGGTATAAGATCAATAGAATTCAATTATGAATACAACATTTTTATTTTGTCTTATAAAATAATCTTTGAAAATTCTTTGTTCCTGACAACTCTTTGTAAAAAAACACATAAATAAAGAAAATGATATAGTATGTAAGAGAAAAAATATAAAAACAGAAGCAAAACAATTCTTTCCACTAAATTATGACCCTAAAGATCAACATAATTCATCAATGAAGACAACATATTTTTTCCTCCCATATAAATTATGTAGCAAGAAAAACTAAATGCATTATAAAATAATTTATTCTTTGAACAATTACAAGTACTTTCCAACATCTTAAACTGATTTTACATTTCGCCAAACCTCATATGTTCAAATGTGGAATCAATGGGTTTGTTGGATTTTCTATATTAATTTCTTGGATCGCTACATCATTTGGTTGAGCTTACAACATTAACAATTAAAACAAAAAAAATAAGTGTTGATTGCAAGACATAATGCACTGAATATTTAATTAGACAAGCTTCAAATGAACTATAAGGAGTCGGCGGCGGCGAAAAACAAAGATGTGTCGTCGGCGGCGAAAAAAAAAGATGTGCGTATGGGCATCGCTTGATATGGGACCAATGACGAAAAGGGGAAAATAGGAATTAGGCAGGGGACCTAACTTTGGCATTTAACTTCCAAACGTGCCAATGAAGGTTAAGAGAAAGATCTTATAAAAGAAAGAAAAGTGTGCATCCCCATACTAAGATTGAAAATTTTAAGTGGAGGATGGGTTGTAGTTCCATCACAACACTACTATATGAAGTGGATGGGTTGTTGTTCCATCACAACACTACTATAAGGAGTAGATGGACTATTTATTTTAAATGCGCATATATTTAAGTTGGTTTCTGTATAAGCGCATATACAGAAGCATGCATATACAAAAGCTAACTAGAATAAATATGCATATACGAAAGACAAGCATATACAAAATCCAACTAGAATAAATGTGCATATAATAAAGCCAACTTTTGTATATGCACATATGAGGAAGAACGCATTTACAGAAGCCAACTTCCATAAATGCGCATATACGGAAGCCAACTTCCATAAATGCGCATATACAGAAGCCAATTTCCCTAAATAACTTTAGTAAATGCACATTTACGAAAGTTGGCTTTCGTATATGCGCACTTATGCGCATACTGAATCCAACTTCCGTAAATGTGTCTTTGCAAAAGTTGGATTTAGTATATGTGTATATACGGAAGCGCGCACATACTCAAGCCAAATTCCATAAATGCACATATACGGAAGCCAACTTCCGCAAATAACTTATGTAAATAAACATTTATTGAAGTTTGCTTCTGTATATGCACACTTTCGTATATGCACATACATAATCTAACTCCCATAAATGCATATTTACAGAAGTTGGCTTCGATGTATGTGCATATACATAAACCAACTTCCCTATATGCACATTTACGAAAGGTTGCTTCCGTAAATGTGCATATACGGAAATTGACATCCAATATGCACATATACGAAAGCGCACATATACTGAAGCCATCTTCCATAAATGCGCATATCCGAAAGCGCACATATACTGAAGCCATCTTCCATAAATGCGTATATACGGAAGCCAATTTCCATAAATGCACATTTACAGAAGTTGGATTCAGTATATGTGTATATACATAAACACACATATACGAAAGCCAACTTTCATAAGTGCACATTTATGGAAGTTAGATTTAGTATATGTGCATATACGGAAGCGCGCATATACAGAAGCATGCATATACGGAAGTGGATTTTTGTATATGTGCATTTATGGAAGTTGGCTTCCATATATGCTTGCTTTCGTATATGCGCATATACGAAAGTTGTCTTCCGTAAATACATATTCATGGAAGAATACTTCCGCAAATGCACATATACGTAAGTTGGCTTCCGTATATGCGCATATATGGAAGACTCCTTCCATAAATGCACATATATGTAAGTTGGCTTCCGTATATGCGCATATACGAAAGCATGCATATATGGAAGCCAACTTCCATAAATATGCATATACAAAAGCCAACTTTCGTAAATGCTCATTTGCAGAAGTTGGATTCAGTTTATGCGCATATATGGAAACACACATATATGGAAACCAACTTCTATAAATGTGCATATATGGAAGCAGCCTTTCGTAAATGAACATTTACAAAAGTTGGATTCTGTATATGAGCATATATGGAAGCGAACTTTCATAAATGAGATTTTACGGAAGTTGGCTTCTGTATATGGTTTCGTAAATGCACATTTATAGAAGTTGGATTCAGTATATGTAAATATATGGAAGCGGGCATGTACGGAATCCAACTTCTATAAATGCGCATATACGGAAGCATGCATATACGAAAGATGCCTCCTATAAATACACATTTATGGAAGACTACTTCTGTAAATGCACATATACGTAAGTTGGCTTCCATATATGCGCATATACGTAATTTGGCTTATGTATATGCACATATACAAAAGTTGTCTTCTGTATATGTGCATTTATGGAAGTTAACTTATGTATATTTGTGCTTCCATATATGCGTTTATATAGAAGTTGTCATCCGTAACTACGCATTTATGGAAGACTGCTTCTGTAAATGCACATATATGTAAGTTGGCTTCCATATATGCACATATACAGAAGTTGGCTTTTGTATATCCGCATATACAGAAGCTAGCTTATGTATATGCACATTTATGGAAATTGGCTTATGTATATGTGCGCTTTCGTAAATTCCAACTTCCATAAATGCGCATATACATATGCCAACTTCCATAAATGCGCATATACATAAGCCAACTTCTGTAAATGTGCCTTTACAGAATTTGGATTATGTATAGGCACATATACGGAAGCACGCATATACGAAAGCCAACTTCTATAAATGTGCATATACAGAAGCACGCATATACGGAAGTTGGCTTCTGTATATGAGCATTTATGGAAGTTGGCTTCCATATATGCATGTTTCCTTATATGCGCATATATGAAAGTTGCCTTCCGTAAATACGCATTTATGGAAGACTGCTTCTATAAATGCACATATACATAAGTTGGCTTCCATATATATGCTTATATACAAAAGCATGCATATATAGAAGCCAACTTCCATAAATGAGCATATACGGAAGCACGCATATACAAAAGTCAACTTCCCATATATGCGCATTTACGGAAGGCTCATTCCGTAAATGCGCATATACGTAAGTTGGCTTTCGTATATGCGCATATACAGAAGTTGGATTCAATATATGTGCATATACGGAAGCACGTATATACGGAAACCAACTTCCATATATGTACATAAACGCAATCCAACATCTGTATATGCGTATTTATGGAAGTTGGATTTAATATATGCGCATATACAAAAGCATGCATATGCAGAAGCCAACTTTCGTATATGCACATTTACGGACGCAGCCTTCCATAAATGCACATACACGGATGTTGGCTTCCATAAATGTGTGCTTCCGTATATAAGCATATATAGAAGTGCGCATATACGGAAGTGTGCATTTACAAAATCCAACTTCCGTAAATGCGCATATACGGAAGCCAACTTCTGTCAATGAGAATTTACGAAAGTTGGATTCAATATATGCGCATATAAAAAAGTGTGCATTTATGGAAGCCAACTTCTGTAAATGCGCATATACGGAATCCAACTTCTATAAATGAGCATTTACGAAAGTTGGATTCGGTATATGCGCATATATGGAAGCCAACTTCTGTAAATGAGCATTTATGAAGGTTGGATTCAATATATATGCATATACGGAAGTTAGATTCAGTTTATGCGCATATATGTAAGTTGGGTGCTTTCGTATATGCTCATATACATAAGTTGGCTTCCGTATATGCACGCTTCCATATATGCGCATTTACGGAAAGTTGCTTCCGTAAATGCGCATATACATAAGTTGACTTCCCTATATGAGCATATATAGAAGCTCACATATACGGAAGCCAACTTCCATAAATGCGCATATACGGAAGCCAAATTCTGTAAATGCGCATTTACAGAAGTTGAATTCAGTATATGCGCATATACAAAAGCACACATATATGGAAGCAGACATAGACAGAAGTTGGATTTTGTATATGCGCCTTTATGGAAGTTGGATTTTGTATATGTGCGCTTTCGTATATGCACATTTACGAAAGTTGGCTTCTCATTGCGACCTTGATAAGAAAGCTTATCATAAAATTGAACATTAATGTTATTGCATAAAGAGAGAATTGAATCGTAATATGTCAAGAGGTTCAATATAAAGCAATGTGATATAGTGGTAATTTAAAAGTAAAATATTAATTGCCATTAATTGTATATTATTGTGAGATTTGAAGAAAAATATATGTTATGTTTGAATTTGGTATGAAAGTTTACTTTAAACAGTATGTCACATGGCCAAATATGGAGAGTAATAATTTTATGAGATTGACATCGATATTTTTTATATTCGAACAAACATGTTGAAACTCCCTCCTTACCACAAATATGTTGAAAATGTCAGATCATTGCTTTCAACTTATAAAAACAAGAATAGCATAATAAAAAAGTTAATTCCCAAAAATTATGAGCCTACATATCATTAGAATTAATGTATGAATACAACATTTTTATTCATGCCTTATAAATAATCTTTGAAAATTCTTGATTCTCCATAACTTTTGGTAAAAAAAAACATAAATAAAGAAAAGGAATAATATGGAGGAGAAAAAATTATTTCCCCTAAATCATGACCCCAAAGATCAACAAAATTCATCAATCAAGGCAACAAATTTAAATGTAAAATATTAATTGCCATTAACTGAATATTAGTTGTGAGATTTGATGAAAAATATGTTGTGCTTGAATTTGGTATGGAAGTTTACTTTGAACAGTATGTCACATGGCCAAGTATGGAGAGTAATATTTTATAAGATTGACATCAATATTTTTAATATTCGAACAAACATGTTGAAACTGCCTCCCTATCGCAAACATGTTGAAAGTGTCAGATCATTGCTTTCAACTTAGACAAACAAGAATAGCATAATAAAAAAGTTAATTCCCAAGAATTATGAGCCTAAAGATCAGTGGAATTCATGTATGAATACAACATTTTTATAAAATAATCTTCCAAAATTCTTTGTTCTCCATATCTCCTGGTAAAGAAAAACATAAATAAAGAAAATGATATAATATGGAGGAGAAAAAAATATTTCCCTTAAATTATGACCCCAAATATCAGTAGAATTTATCAATCAAGCCAACATATTTTTTTCTCCCATATAGATTATGTACCAAACAAAACTAAATACATGATAAAAAAATTATTCTTTGAACAATTAAAATTACTTACAACTTATAAATAACATGAGACATTGCAACATATCGAGAGCAAAAACACAGTTTGATGGGGAAATAATGTATTGTTGACACGTATAAAAGAAAAAAGAATTGCATATCAATAATACTATGACAATTAACCGGTAATAAAGTATCAAAAATCCAACAATTTTAAAAAACTCTTAAATGCTAAACATTATGTAACATATTCCAAAGTACAACGAGACTTATGACAAATACAACACGAATTAACATTTACATGAACTTGACGACCCCTTTGCCTTTCGAGCCATTCTCTTCGTAGCTTTCTGTTGGCTTCCCTGTCAAAAACATGTTGAAACTCACAGACCAGTACCTTCAACTTAGCTAAACAATCAAGCGTATCATCGAAAATGTGCGTTGGAGTTCCATTTATCCTACCAATCATATCTTGAACGCTGGTAAGAAATTGTCGTTGAGCAGTGATATCATGTATCGCTGAAATGAACTTTGACACACTTTCATTGCCCATAACTATTTGTTCAAAAAATCAATAAACAAAAAATATATATTTAGTATGGATGAGAAAAATAAATAAAAACACAACAAAACATTCATTCTAAAAAATTATGAGTACAATGATTATATTGATCCATTTAAAAAAATGTTGAAATAAGAACTAAATGACAAAAAAACGAGTCTTTAATTTAAGGTAATGTTTAAAACTATGAAAACAAAAGTAGAAAGGTACAAGATCAGTAGAATTCAATTATGAATACAACATTTTTATTTTGTCTTATAAAAAAATCTTTGTTCTCAACAACTCTTTATAAAAAAAAAAACACAAATAAAGAAAATGATATAGTATGGAGGAGAAAAAATATAAAAACAGAAGCAAAACAATTCTTTCCTCTAAATTATGACCCTAAATATCAACATAATTCATTAATGAAGACAACATATTTAACAGAAGCAAAACAATTCTTTCCTCTAAATTATGACCCTAAATATCAACATAATTCATTAATGAAGACAACATATTTTTTCCTCCCATATAAATAATGTAGCAAGCAAAACTAAATGCATTATAAATAAAATTATTCTTTGAACAATTACAATTACTTTCCAACATCTTAAACATTGATTTTACCTTTCGCCAAACCTCATATGTTCAAATGTGGAATCAATGGGTTTGTTGGATTTTCTATATTAATTTATTGGATTGCTACATCATTTGGTTGCGCTTACAACATAAACAATTAAAACAAAACAAAAAGTAAGTGTTGATTGCAAGACACAATGCACTGAATATTTAATTAGACAAGCTTCAAATGAACTATATAAATAATTTTACGACTCTCATTTGTCGACATTAAATTCAAAATGTGTACCTATGTTACCCTCGACAATATCATTATAAAATAATCGAAGTTGACAATGTCGGACGTGACGAAGTTCATTTTGAGATGTGAATCCCTCCCCTGTAACAATAATCATATAACATTTCTACAATCGCATTGAGGCTAATAAAATAATTCATATAATGTAAAACAAATTAATATCTCTAATTACAATACCTATATTGTCTGGAACATAATGTTGCACATGATCAGAGGTTTGTTTCACATTCCTGTGATTTTTTGAAGAAATTAGTTTCATTTGCTTGTCCATGCTATTCCTTGACTTTATGCGAACCTGTCTGACCCTTTGAAATTGTGGTTTATACTTAGTTGAATGTCTTTGACGATGATGTTGTATCTTTTTACTTTGCGGACTCAAAAAATTGTGTTGTCTCTTAGTCATGATTTTAGATGGAGACATGGAACTGACATTTTTTTTGTTTATCTCTGCTTCAAAAGTGCAAAACAAGTTGTCAATTGCTCCAGAATGGTCCACATTTGTAGGCAAATTGTTCAAAATATTCCTTGCTCTTTTATTGATCAATGCATGTAAAACTTGCAATCTATCAACCTCAAAGATCAGATTGTTCAATTTTGAAGTCTCATGATCAACATGATCTGATAAAATATTTAAATGGTTATTGTTTTCTTGGTCTTCTGGTAGTGGGCTCATTTCCATTGTTTGATTTAAATCAACTAAAAATACATGTCTGTCAATAATCAGACTAGAAACATTTGCTAATGTATTAATGTCCAAATCATGTTCAATGGCCCAAATTTGAACTTTGAAGACATGCTTACAAACATTTCCATTCAACGCCCAATCACAACTACAAAAATTAAACTATAACCCTGTGTATATGACATTATACCAGGTATTATGAGCATCCTTATTTTGACTATGAACCCGAAATTCATTCATATTTTTGGGGTTGCGCACACAATCTTCATCTGGTATTTGAATTGCTCTATCATTTGAGAGAGTCTCTTTATTCTCACACTTTGTGGGCCTTATAGTTCCTTCTTCCTTTAAATGTTGATTATGAATATAATATAATTCAACTCTTGTCAACAACACAAAAATTAAATAATCCACCTGTTTGTGGCATGCATTGTTTTCCTCATATAGGTATCTATATTTTAGATAATTATGGTGCGATTCAATTGCATTATTTGTGTCTTGATTGCAATGTGGGAATTTCCTATAAGATTTCGCCCACATAACTGGAAAAAAAGTTTATCATCAACTAAAAAGTATTGACTAAAAACATGTTATTATGGAAAAACAAATTCATGATCTAATGTTACATGACACTTAAATATTTTATCATTGGATAGCCAAGTGGTGTCAAAATATTTTAGAAATTTTTCCTCATCACAAAATTCTTGAAATATTCTTGCAACAATTTTTCATGTGGACTCATCATCTTGGCATGAGTGCATGATTTCTCCTAATGCATGAAAAATGCAGACTTTGTTTTCTTTGACTTTGACTTTGCTTCCAACATGTTTTGCTCATGCTCGATGGACATGCCATACACATAAAAGGATGGGGAAATTGGATAAACTCTTGAAATGGTGATACATTAGAAGAGAGTAAATTATATGAATGTAACATTACTTTTTCATATTTCTTTTGAAAAACAACAAATGTGGAACCTTAATGCTTGAATCTCAGTAGCGACATCATCTATGATAAATGCTCGTACATGTCAATTTGGGCATTCTTTCACTCCCATAACAAATAATGTTGACAACCATTTGCAAAAATCATATGTAGTATTACATGATGAAATCACCCAATTCACTAGAACACCATTACGATGTTTTTTGAATACCATTAACGTATAAATTCGATACTACATTCAAAGCACACAAGTATAAATATTAAAATGAACACATAAGAATTCATTTTGATCGCCATATAGAAATGAAAAGATTAATAATATGTACCCCATACATATTGGTACTGTTATCCTCGATATCTAGGGATAACTAGGAGATCATGTCTCGAGGCCCACATGGTCCTAGACATGGAGTACCGAGAGCAGGATTGACTTGAGCATGGCCCTGGAGGGCCCATCTCTCTTCTTCTTCGTCAGATTTGTCCTGTCAGCAGTAGTAGTTTCCATCACCACCGTCCTGGGCTTGCACTAGAGAGGACTCTTGCTCCATGAGGTAATTGGTCTGAGGTATCATGGTATGCGTCATATTTGATTGTTATAACCTTCTTATATATGCATTGGGTTCCTTTCATTTCTGATGACTGCTTGGATCTTACACTAATCCACTTGACCATTGTTGGGGTGATTGATTGGGTAACTTAGCAAGCTGATATTCATGGGTCTTGGTTAGCCACCAAGGGGGATTTGCAGAGCCATATTCCGCTCCCACCATCTTATCATATTTACATCTTATACCCCACTCATCCATCCCATTCCCCTAGTCTAGCCATTAGGATGACCTTTGAGGGTTACATATTGTCTTGTGGGAAGAAGGGGCTAAAGGCCCAGGGGGTAAAAGCAGCTGGTAAAAGATAAAAGCCATAGGAAATAAAACCTAGAGATTCTTCACCCAGGGAATCCCCAAGAAGGCAATAAAAAGCCTCTTGATAAGAAACTAAAGGGACCCTAAGAAAAATAATAATAAAAACAAGACCTAACTAAGAGGATGGGAGGTCTCATCACGAGCCGACCCATTATGTTCATAGGTATTTAGCAGTATGACATTGCCACTATCTGGTCACCAAGCCAGGGCAGTGACCTTTGGTTGCATGGCCAAAGG